>JADDOH010024462.1:0-15222 GCA_016648135.1 Agrypnia vestita
ATTTAATAGTACAACAGCAAACTTCACTATTTTTTTACAATTGTAGATAGTAGTTTTATACGAGATATTGTTCAAATATAAGAGCTAGATGGGAACGAAGTAGTCGTATTTAACCAAGTTTATAAGGAAAAATTGTGATTGAAGGAATCATCTCTGAAGCTGTGAATGTTGAACAGGAATTACAAATTACGGTTTCGACCCACTGTGCGGCGGCCTGATAACGTCACGGAATATTTAAAATTTGAATTACTCCATCGGTAGGTATAATAGGTACTTCACTACGAATTTCGAAAATTTATGACGATTGGTTCACAGATGACAGCACACTTCGGTTTTTTGGGAAGAAATCAAATAATAAAGAGATATTTTTAGAAATTTTTGACATCGATATTTGTCTAGACATGTTTCATTTTCAGTCAATCAATTATTTAATTACATGATGGTAAACTTAATTTACAAAGAGAGGGAGTAAAATGTAAACTTGGTTTTTATGGGTAAGTTTTTTAACAATACTTTCTTATTGATTGTGTCATTTGTATTACACTTCATAGGTACAAAATAACATTTTTTATATGTGAATATCTCAGAAACATGACGCTTTAGGATTTTATGACCGAATAGTTTTATGTTTGTATGAAAGTCCTCTATCGATTTATATACATTTAATTTGTGGCTAAGATTTTTTATAAAATGGCGGCGAATATGCAAACTTTGTATGGGAGAGGCCTTTAAGATTTTTTGCAATAGATTTCCCTTTAAGATTTTTTGCAATAGGTAGATCATACTAATGCCTTAAATTCTCTAGTATCATATCACCTCAAGGTCTCGGTAAAATAATTCCGGAGACGTGTGATGCCTTTTGTTTAATGTTCTGCGAAAAGATTACCTGCAGGTACCTAATAAAATAGTTTTGTTTAAAATATTCATTTATTTAGATTTTAATACTAACTACCGCCAAATTTTGATTTCAGTTTTGCCATCAGGATACTTATTTTTAAGAAAATCGAGTGAGGCCATAAAATAAAGTTTAGCCTTTATTTATAGTTAAATCTGAAGAGAAAAATACGAAACAAAATTATAAAATATGTTTTAAAAAATATTAACAATTAATTTATATGAATAATTTTATAACCATATTCATATTGGCATCAGGCTCCAATTCTTTTAGTTTTTGCAGCAATTTTGGGTCGATCGTGGTATTTTTTACGCGCTAAAGATACGGTTCCAATTTATAAACTTCGATTTATTTACAACGCTTAAGACTTTTCATTTAAAAAACATTGCACCCAACATAACCTCTTCCTGTCACAGCTACGACATCACATAATAGAGAGATACTGAGAGCATAGAATAGAGAATATAAACTGAGAGCGCCACACACGCACAGATTTGTCAGCCGCGGCCGCACAGACAAAAAGTATAGAATTTCAATTCTTCTGCGGTCACCTGTACAGGTCTGGAAACCTCCACCCGCGAACACCACACACGCTGCGGTACGTATCTAGAGGTCGACCGAACAGATGTACCTCTACGGTCTACCGGAGCGTATATGGCCGCCTTAAGTTAACCAAGCGGCCGTAGGTATTTATTTCAAGGACACTGCCGAGACAACATACTGTATACATTACTATACTGTGCCTTGGGGGAATCCAAAGTCACCTATTGATGGATTACTTGCATTTGCAATTGATTTGACTATCTGGAGTATATTAGCTGAGTGGCTTTTTACCCAGTTTACCCAGTAACTGGAATGTATGAATGTAGGAGCGAAAATGAGTAATTTGATTGTATGCTGTTTACTGTACGCGGATGATGCAGTATTAAGGCAAATAGTGAACAAGACTTACAAAATCTAGTAAGCAGGATGTATGATGTATGCAAAGAAAGTGACTTTATTGTGAATGTAAAGAAGTCAAAAGTGATGGTATTCGAGAAGGAGGAAAGTAAGACAACGTGTGAAATACTAGTAGGCAATGAATGTTTGGAACAAGTAGATGAGTTTGTGTACTTGGGAAGTATGTTCGATAGAAGAGGGAATGTTGAGAAAGATATGCAATAATTTCTAATAGAAATATGTCTACCGAGGCAAAACTAGCGGTACATAATTGAGTTCTGGTACCGATACTAATGTATGGAAGTGAAGCCTGGAGCCGGCAGAATATATTCTGAATTGTAAATACTGGTAAAAAGGAATTTAACAAAAATTGTAAATAATACTTCCTGGCGTATCCTAGTGTAATGCAAGTATTCGGATGAATTTCATTACACAATAAAGTATATTTCTCTCAAAATTCCGTAAAAAATCAATGTAGACTTTCTCATTAGCGACATCTGTGGGGATTTAGGGAAATGAAAATGGCTTTGTACAGGCCGCATGGAAAGGCGCTTACAACTCATATGTGAAAGCTTTCCACGCAATTTGAACATATATACAACTTCCAAAAAATGAATAAGCATGGTATTTTCTATCATGGGTGGAAATGGCGAATGTTACAATTGTGTAAAGTGATCACTTAAGCCAACCATAAAAAAAAGATAGGTCATAAGTCCTATGTACACCCAAATGACTTCTATACCTACTTTCCCATAATAAAATACAGTTTCGTCTCTGTGAGATATCTATAATATTGTAACGAGCTGTTCGTTGACATTTGACAGTTCCATAGAAAAGTGTTACATGCGCAGAACGGCAGGCCGGTATGCCCAGTGGTTGAAATAAGAACTAACATGATTTATAAATAGCGAAAAAATGGAAGGGTTCTTACCCGAGTAGAAAAACAAAAGAGAGCTGTTCTTTTGTGTTTGAATAAAAAATAGCAGTAGATTGCGTTGCGAGCGATTGTAAAATGTGAGAGATAATGTACAAGCGATAATAAAAGATTTATTTTACGAGTTGTGCCATTTCATTTTTCGAGCGAGCCACGCCACGTAACAATATACATTAATTGATTAATAATGTCTCTGTGACATAAATCCAGCACTGTTCTGAAAGATTTGAACAAACTCAAAATATTCAGAATCGTAATTATTTTTGATGAGGTATACACATACAAAAAAAGAATTCTAAATATTTCCAAGATATCTTTGTAATAAAATATAATATATATTATTAATGAAATAAAAAAAATACAAAAATAAAAAAATGTGTGTGTGTGAATAAAGCTTTTTACAAGTGCGTAGGTTGTTTGAAACAGAAAAAAGTTATGCTTCTTGTTCTCACTGCACGCCCCTGGTTGTTACTCTTTACAGTCTGTACAAATCCATAGAAATGGTGAAAAACTTTGTGAAAAATATATCGCTTCCACAAGCGTGTTTCACAAGCAATAATTAATATTTTGAAGTCGAACCAATCTGAATCCCGTAAATAAGTTATGAAATACCATGTTTTGGATTTACCTGGTCCCATCACACGTCATCAGCCAAGATCCAGTCACGAGTCGTATTTCAGAGGTCAACCACATGTTGGAGAAGAACGGGTTTAGTCCCACCAGCCGGGTCCGCCTGGTGCGGGGAAAACTTGCTAATTTTCAAGGATAGAAATTCTTTAACGCTTAAGGTTCAATGTTAAGACAACGGGGTCAATAGCCCTTTATGCAGCTGATGTTCATTCACCGCAAAGATATTCAAGGCGAGGACAGGGGCGGATTAAACAGTGGGCAAGCTGGGCAGCCGCCCGGGGGCAAGGGAGAAAAATCACACCTAGACCACAGCTTGCTTTGCCCCATTTATATACAAGGTGTGTACTCACCATGGTGAAGCATACCCCTTGGAACTGCGAGATCTTAAGGGAAGCAAGAGAGGGTATTCTGGAGGGTCTGGAAGAAGGTTCTCCCTGGAATGATGACCGCATACGTGAAGGAAGAAACCTCGGGGTCTTCCGAAAGTTCATACACCCGTGTGAGTCAGAGTGTATGAAAGTTCATACACTCGCACACCCGTGCGAGTCACATTGAGAGCTGCTTCATGGATGATTATCTATTCCAAATCTAATCAAAGACTCTGGTAATAGATCCTTTTCTGTCCCCTTACATATAACATTACAAATAGTTATGCGAACACGAATACGTGTCACATCAATATTCTTACTATTTTCAAACTAAGGTAAACGCTTGTGCTATGAAAATAGGATTAGTCCTTTTAGGAATATTTAGATTTTAGAATTTTTAAAAAATAGGATTAGCAAGTTAGCTTGCTGGTCTGGAGTAAGATTCGAACCCGCGACCTTTGTATCATGGGCGAGAGACCTAACCACACCTACCTTAAAGGGCGTGTCCTTTTCTTTTCCCTTCACTGTCTTGTTTTCTCCACCCGCTTCTATCATCATATTGGTTAGTCGTTATCACTTTTATACTGATATTATTAACTTTCCCGGCTCTATATAAAATGTGTAATCTGATCTATGTATGTTTAAGTAATTGTAATATATCTATGTGTAATCTTAAAATTGTTCAATACACGCGATACTGTGGGAGAGAGGTACAGTGAGTGAAATTTTGCGACTATCTTTGCCATGTTGTCCTTTACGACACAGCACAGCCCTTTAGAGCATAGTTTCCCAAACTATTGGTCGCGACCCACCTAATATTTTCTCGCGACCCACCAGTGAATATTAGGTGGGTCGCAGTCACAATACCGCGCAACACGTCTTGTCCGGGTCCTGTCATGTTTATTATAGAAAACGAAGTGCAACCTATTTTCAATGTAGTGTCTGCATTGTCGCTCATTTAACAGAGTTGAAAAATAACTTTGACGCTTACTCGAAGAAGGGATCAAAAAGTTCCACAGGATAAACTGTATTTGTAATCCAATTCAAGACAACATACCAACTGAAATGTCAACAAAAGCAAATGACAAGTGAATTATTGATTTATCGGAAGATTCTGTTATGAAAAGAAAGAAAGAAAGTTTTATGTAGTAGTCGAAATGCGTTGCTTTGGAGGTTATTTGACACTGCAACGTATCGTTTGAGGTTAAAGTTATAGGTTGGATTATTCCACGCTTGTCTTGGCTAGCTTTGCGGCATGAACATTAGGGTGTGTCACTTTGTATGGCGAAAAAAAAGCTTTTTATTTTTAAACTTAATAGTTATCAAAAGTTGAATTGCATTTATAACTATATAAAAATGCAAAAAAAGTTGCAATTCAAGTATACTTTTGGCTAGTTGTAGCGAGCCAAATATTCTGAAAATGTTGGTTTTTAGTGATTTTTCAGAGGTGTTTTTTCAAAGTGCTGTTTTCTTCCACATAATTTTTTATCAGATTACTTAATTTCGTTAATATATATATATATAGATAATATACTAAAATAAAAATTAACTGCAAATTTTAAGCTGAATTATTTAAAAAAAAAAATTATAAAACATACAAAATTTTCCAAAAAGAGTATTTTTAAAGACAGCAAAAGTTATGTTTTAAAATTAAACATTGGCATAATTTTTTTGGAATTCTGCTTGGCTGCAATAAAACCTTCTCTAACTGTTTACCCTACGACAAAATCTGCAGCTACAGTCGTCAATTTAAGGCATCCACACATTTCCCTGCCACACAGTCAGTAGATTTCTTTCTAATGACTGTGTGGCAGGGACTTGGGAAAATCGAATATTCGGACATTTCGTTCGACGAAAACTGTCCTCATCTCTTTACTTTATAAGTACATAGCTCAAAAGCGGTAGTTCAGTCAGTATAAGTTTCTCATCCTGCCAGGAAATCATGTCGTAATAATGATCGCTCTCAAAATTGATTTGTGGTATCACAAAAGATCTCGGCAATGATTTTTGCGAGGCACGAGCTTTCAAAACTCTCGTATACCCTATTCCATTACAATTTTGTTGTCATTTGTCAACATTTGATGCCTCCCTGATATCACTCAGTGTAGCCGAAGTATTATCAGCGCCTGCTCTGTGCGATACGCCATAACGATCACATACTTTAGCCAACTTTTAGATTTTTTTTTTGTATTTTCTCAATTTTCTCTTCCTCTAATTATGTTTCCAATGCCTATGCATCTGAAGGTTCTTTGGTCTTCAAGAAATGGGTGATCTTTAATCGGAACAGTTTTATTTTTTCCACATTTACAAGAAGAAGAATTTTTGCATTTGCACGCAGCAATGTCAAAAAGAATTGTTGATTTAGTTATAAAGTTTTCTATTTTATCTAAATACTTATTTACTTTTGGTTCTTTGTTGAATTTTTTCGATAGTAGCCTATACTGTTTGCAATATGATAATAGAAGCTGGCTCACAATGCTTGCATTTTTTCGAACTTCAAGAACGGTTTGAGCCACTCGAGAAGTGATGACTTTTGCTTGTGGTTCTAAACTACTTGACTGTTTCATTTCATGACGCACCCACTCATAATGTCTTTAAACATCTCCATAGGTTGATAACACTCACTCACAGGTACTCACTTGCGAAAAAAAAAGAAATATTTTTTCAATTTGGTCAGATTTTAAACAATTTCGAATTACGCGAACTAAAATGTATTGGTTTATGGCGCAAGGGGCTAAAAATATTTCAAATTACGTATTTATTACCGGGGTTTTCGAATTATCGGTGATAATCTACTATGACTTGCAAGTTTTAAAAATTTCGAATTACGGCGAATGGTTTTACTGTATTAATTAAGAGAAAAATATCGCTTAAGGGCCGGTTGTTTCAAGTTGGATTAAAGCAAACGTTCTTTTAAAGCATAGATTTTTACGTTCTCCACCAATCAGACGATCCGTTTTCGTAAAAATCTATGCTTTGATCGACCGCTTACTTTGATCGAACTTGAAACAACCGGGCCTAAGAGGTTTGGAATCCATTTCGTCCAACAGGTTTTAAGAATACCATCCATAAGAATACCATCACACTCGCCGCGGTTCTCCGCGCTGCTGGCGAGCTCAAAATGTCGGCGCTGTTGTGTTTGTTTTTAATGCTTTATGCTGCTTCGAACAGTAAGTTAACTTTTTAAAAATACGTATTTCATTACGGTTATTGGATGTGCTTAATGTTCAGTGTTTGCGATGTTTCCCCTTCAGTAGATATGCTGTGTTTGTGATGTTACAAAGTGTACCTTGTCGTGTATTGGAAGTTTTTTTTAATTCTTGGAAAAGAATTTCGACAATGGATCTACTGCAGAAAGTTTTAAAACGAAATTAATGAAATGAATCTCTGCCGATAGAGTACAGTTGTTTTTTATCTGTACAATACTGAAATATATATTTTAACTATTCTTTGTTATTATAACTTCTCTATTTATTTATTGAATATTGTGAGAGGTCAGGGAGGCCTAAAAACAACAACATTTACATTGACATAATACGGCTTTTTTTCATTTGATTTGCTTATTTATTTTAGGGAAAATAAACAGCATATTAACATATTAATAAATATAAAATAATGGATTTTAAAATTATGCCAATTACCTACAAATTTTCCACTCAATGTAGTAATTTGTTAGAACATAGTTTTGTTAACTATTTTATTAGAACAAGTGTGACGTAGTAAAATATTTTTTTAAATAACTTTAACAGTGAGTGGAGAGGGTGGAGGGGAATGTGGGACGGGGTAGAAAGGAAGATAAATAATTGTACGAATTAGTTTGGGTGCGGTTGTGTAGATATTGTTTGTTTTATGTTTCTTAACGTTGAGTTGAAAATATCAATGTGGTGATAGTTTGTGTTAAATGAATTCGTGGATCTGTACAAAAAGGAGTTTTGTTTTGAGTTGGTCTTACAAAAGGGGAGATGAAAATTAGGTGATTGTCTGTTATTGCGAGTTGGGATGTGGAACGATATTCGTTGAAGAAGTTCCTAACATCGCCGTGACAGCTATGTCTCTTCGACTCTAGAGTCTAGTCTAGAGTGTGCATGTTAAAAAACTTATGTTTGTTTTGTCTTGGTAAGAATTAACAGCTTTAAAATTATAAATGATTAAGTAATAAAATCATTAAAATAGAATTCCTCCATGAATTGGCAGATTCAAAATAACAAATTATTGAATAATTAATTCATTTAAATGAATTTTCACCTCGAATTAACAGCTTCAATATTAGAAATATTATATTATTTTATTAATTTTCTAGTGTCATTTAATCCGCTTCTAATGTGCCGCGATCGCCTTGTTTTTGTTCAGGTTGGATTGATGATGGAGAAGTTTCTAGGCGTTGTGTCGTGTTTATAGTTTTCACGTGTTTTATGTAGTTTAATATTTCTGTCTTTCATTTTGGGGCAAATGTAGCCTGTGTCACCCGACGGGTCAATAAAAATAAGTATGCAGAATACGTCAAACGGTGTTGATTTGTACAGAAATATCAGCAGGAGTCCAACGGTGTAGATTTGTATAGAGACATACATTGAGTTTTATAGGTGTAGATAGAAGTAGTACATTAATAATTTGTCTAAATGTCATTATTTGTAAACTTTCTAGTATTACTGTGATTCTTGTGTATGGATTTATTTTTAGCATAATTCTTAGTACTTTATTTTGGAGTACGGTTAAGTTTTTAATTATTTTTTTGATGTTAATAGCGTTAACTTTGTGGTTGGACATAATTATTAATTATTTAAATAACTTTATATTGACCATTTGGGTAACTCTACGTCTACCGGTTTCGATACCAATGTATTACATCTTAGATATACAGAGTGTACCAGAGATAGTAGCGGAAACATGGTGGGTAGTTTCCTGACTATGTTATGAGTCTAAAATGTTCAAGCAATCATGACAAGTCGAATAAAATGATAAAAACCTTGCAAAAATTGAAAAAAGTTATTTTTTACAAGGATTTTATCATTTTATTTAAGTTGTATTGAAGCAAATAAATTTTTCTTAATCGATATAAGTTACTGTAATGATAGTTCAACTTTTTGCAAAAAATAAGTAAGAAATATTGAAAAAAAATGCAAACTTTGATATTGCATATCTCCATAACTATTGATATTAGGCAATGGTTCCTTGAACATTTTAGACTCATAACATAGTCAGGAATCTACCTGCCAAGTTTCTGCTGCTAGCTCTGGTACACCCTATACAACTTAGATATTACATAATTTTATAATTATTGGGCATGGTGCTTGACCATTTTCGATTGATTATGAAAGCAGGAATACACCTGTAAAATTTTTGTTGAGGGACTATCATTGCATTATACGTATAATTATCCTTTTTCTAAATCTAAAGATTCAGTCGTCCAAAGAGTGAAATGAGTTGTGCAATTTTTTGTTACATATTTTGTGTTCAATTTAAAGTTTAGTTCATGGTGTATGATTAATGATTACTCCCAAGTATTATATTATTAACTACTTATTAAATTGCTTGATTATGATTATTATTCTATTCTCGAAAATAGACTTACATGTCCGCATATCGTCATTAGATGTGCGTAAAAAACTATTGCCTGTCAAAAATCTTAATATATTCGCTGCGAAATACGTCACAACTGATGAATATTTCAATGTGAACAAGTATCCAATAAAATATGATAAAAAAGATACCGGTTGGCGGCGTTGGAAAACGAGTTTGAATATTAAGCTTTGGTACAGTAGCCGGCAAACATCTTGAAATTTTACGGCGTAGTGGGGGGAAGTTTGCGCATGTACCATTCCACCAACGAGACCCGAATTATGTCTTCTGCGTATCCCCCCACTACGCCAAAGATTTTTGTACAATCTTCGCTTGTCGACCTTTATGTCCAGAGATGACGCATCCTTTTTACTTCAGCGCAATCTGTGATCTTGTTACTGTTCTACTTTCTGAAAGTGCCCAAGTTTTCTGTAATCTCTATCGTCATGCACTGCGTTGAAGTTTCGAGAGAACCTGGCTCCTGACTCGGTCCTACTTCTTCTTCCTAGAACTCGGAAGTCCACATCGCATTTACAAAGAGCGCTGACATCTCATTTTGCAGTTTTTCCAAGATAGAAATATAGTCGTTATTTTATAGATAAACTTCAGAGGACTTATTATCTGCAAAACGTTGGACTGTCACTATAGTAACATGCATGGAATATAAAAATTTCATTCGCTTTAATACATTTAAAATAAAATGACAAGTATTTAAAATTTCTGTACTGTTTTTATCATTTTATCTGACTCTTATCAAAACGAATGAATTTCTAACATTCGATATAAATGACACTTTCGTAGCAATCTAACGTTTCTTAATTCTTACTGTTAACTTTCACTTTTCTTTGAGTTTTATATAGGTTAAATAAATCTTTATTTGTTTTTTTTAGTTAAAAGTCTATTAAATAAATCTGTCAACTATCATTGTCTTATCTGTGTCGTCTTATAATTATGAAAGACATAACTATTTTTTTTATATTCTTTTCTGACCATGTGTTTATGCCTATTCATGCATTTATGTCCTGTCGTCACCAAATTAATAAATAATCTAGAAATATCTTAAAAACGCAAGTTTTAAGATGTCGACATTTCACCAATTCGTTTCAAGTGTTAAGAATATTCTCAATTCAAATTGAATGAATAAGACTTCCACAAAGATTTCTCTACCAGCTACGGGTCTGCTGATTAACTTACACGCCTGCAGTAGGTAATTACGGTAATTTTATTGTTTTCAGTTAAGCCGATCATCGGTAGGACGTACGAGTATGACAAATCAGCGCAAGCGCACTATATAGAATACTGGAGAACGTTGACCTGGAGCGAGGCCGCGGCGACTTGCAAAAGAGACTACCCCGAGTCAGAGCTCGCGGCGCCCAGGACGCTGGCCGAGGCGCACGCCATGCTGCGCTTCGTGCGGGACAACACCACGGAGCTGTGGCTCGGCATCCACGACCACTTCTCTGAGGGAA
This sequence comes from Agrypnia vestita, assembly GCA_016648135.1. Taxonomy (NCBI): domain Eukaryota; kingdom Metazoa; phylum Arthropoda; class Insecta; order Trichoptera; family Phryganeidae; genus Agrypnia; species Agrypnia vestita. The sequence continues at coordinate 10,795 of JADDOH010024462.1, forward strand.
TCTTCACTACTATGGACGGTATTACCCAAAGTGTTGTCACGGGATCGCTCGATCGAAATTATTCACTTTAAAATAATTAATGTTTTTTTAAACAAATTCAACTGGAACACTATTCTATGACTCGCAATAAATCTCGCACTAGTCATTCGAGAATCTTTCACCTGTCTCTAGATTGACCGATTAAACCCAGCATTTTTATATTTCAACTTAAACATGTCGATTTCTTTAGGTGTTCCGCTTTCGGAAACATACTCGGATTGGAAGGAGGGCGAGCCGAACAACGAAGGAGGGATCGAGCACTGCGTGATGTGGGTCCGAGAGGAGGGCATCATGAAGTACCGAGACGCGGCCTGCCATCTCACGACCAGCTTCGTCTGCAGACTAGACCTTGATAAACGTAAGACCACCGTCGTCTCGATAATTAAATTATTTCAAGCGTTAGTTCTCCTCGTGAGATATCTATAGGCTGTTTTGAACTTGTGATTTCTGTGTTCCCCCTCGTTTCCCCCCTCTCACTCCCGCAACGGCATACATTAGGCGCTGTAATAATTACCAGTGAGGTTCATAACCTTATTCTGATGAGTATTGTGACAGAAGCTATGTAATGAATAATTTATAATGCAGCCCATTTTACGGAAGCAGCGGAGACCAGAGAAATTTAGACAATCGGTGAGTTCCATTCTGTGATGTATCGCCATTTCCGGGATACGAACACCAAATAAGAGACCAGGTGGTTGCGATTATCTTCAGTATATTCAGATATTGTGTGTCGACCGACCATAAACTAGAACCTAAATTAGGGCTTACTGCCCACTAGCCAATGGAAGAGAGAGATCGATAGCTTGTGCTCTAGTCTTTTATAGCCGCGCGCAAGTGTACTCTTGTTAAGATGACCAGCCTGCATTCAAGTCGCGCCCCATCATACTCTCGTTAAGGTGGCCGGCTTGAATATACCTCACATTCCTTCCTGTTTCCTTGCTTGTTTTTGTACTTATTACTGACTGAAGTTGTATTTATTACTGACTGAAGTTGTATTTCGAGCTTTTGCGGGCAAAATAATAATCGAAAACATAACACTAACCACTAACGCATATATTTAACCTGAGCTTTAAGAGTGGCATTTTTCCATAACAATTAATATCGTCAAATATCATTCCCATATTTTAGAACGGAGGTAACATAAAAATCTGTAAAATAATATATCTAAAATAATTGAAAAAATAGTAAAAAATCGTATCACCGAGCATTTGGAAAAAAACTGTCTTTCCTCATAAAATCAGTATGGATTTCGTTCAGGATTTGGCACAGAAGATGCAATTTCAAAACTCACAAATATAATAACCGAATATGTTGATTCTGGTAAAAAATGCATAGCGGTATTTTTAGATATGATCTGAGATCTTTGACACAATTTCACATAAAATCGTAATATCAAGATTTAAAAATCTGGGTACTCAAGGGAACCTCTTAAATTGTCTTTAAAATTATTTATTCGATAGAATGCAGCAGGTTAAAATTGGAAATGAGCTTAACGAAGAAATGTATGTGAATTTTGGTGTTCCGCAAGGTAGCACCATGGGTCCACTACTGTTTATTATATATATTGATGATCTATGTAAAAGCCAAGTAAATACTAGTGTAGCAGGCAGGGCATCAAATAAATTTAGTGTTTACTTACTGCCAAGACTGTCAGCAACAATGAAAAAAGCTTAATTTAATTTTGTAAACACTATAAAATTGTAAACTTTGTAACATTGAAAAAAAAAAAAATGGTTACATCATAACTTACTTACTTACTTACCATCACGCCGTTTCCCCGAGGGGGTAGGCAGAGAGGATAGAGCGCCATACTCTTCTGTCCTGACATACAACTTTCGCTTCGTCTACATTCATACATCTTCGCATGCAAGCTCGACGGTTGTTCAGACTTCTAACAGGACCATCTTCCAGTATCTGGTTAATCTGGTCATGCCACGTCTTCCGTGGTCGCCCTCTTTTTCTGGCGCCGTCAACACTTGCATCATATATCTTTCTTACCATTCTTTCCTCATTCATTCGCTCAACATGCCCAAACCACCTGAGCGACCCTATTTTTATTCTCTGTATTATGCTACGATCAGCTTTACATTCATTCCTAATATCTTCATTCTTTACTCTATCATACATGGATTTACCACACATACGTCTAAGGGACCTCATCTCCACTGCATTCAATCTACTTTCGTTCCTCTTCTGCCAGCTCCAGGCTTCACTTCCATACATTAGTGTCGGTACCAGAACTCCATTATGTACCGCCAGTTTTGCCTCGGTAGACATATTTCTATTAGAAATTATTGCATTCAAAGCACCGTTCACCCTATTCCCGGCAGTCACTCTCCTCTCTATATCTTTCTCAACATTCCCTCTTCTATCGAACATACTTCCCAAGTACACAAACTCATCTACTGTTCCAAACATTCATTGCCTACTAGTATTTCACACGTTGTCTTACTTTCCTCCTTCTCGAATACCATTACTTTTGACTTCTTTACATTCATAATAAGGTCACTTTCCTTGCATACATCATACATCCTGCTAACTAGACTTTGTAGGTCTTGTTCGCTATTTGCCATTAATACCGCATCATCCGCGTACAGTAAACAGCATACAATCAAATCACTCATTTTCGCTCCTATATTCATACATTCCAGTTCTTTCACACAATTATCCATATACAAGTTGAACAGCCATGGAGACATTACACAACCCTGTTTGACACCTTTTGTTATATCAAACCACGGTGTGAAAGATCCATTGATTCTTACACACGCAGTACTCCCCTCGTAAAGGGATGCAACTGCGTCTATAAGTTTACTGTTCACCTTGTAATCAGAGAGTACCTTCCATAACCTTCCTCTAATAACCCTATCATAAGCTTTTTGCAGATCTACAAATGCACAGAAAAGTTTTTGGTTTTTCGCTAAAAACTTTTCCGTCAACACTCGTAGAGAGAATATCTGATCCATGCATCCTCTTCCACCCACAAAGGCTCCTTGCACGTCCCATACCTTTTCTTTCGTCATCGACCTTACTCTTTCTATCAAAATTCTTCCATAAAGTTTGCCGACCGAGCTTAAAAGGCTGATTGCCCTGTAGTTCCCGCATTCCAATCTCGACCCTTTACCTTTGTAGAGAGGCATGATAACTGCTCTCCTCCAATCCAAAGGGGTGTGGCTCTCCTTCAAACATTTATTAAATAGAGTATGAAGCCACGAAATCACTGATGGGCCACCAGCCTTGATATATTCGGCAGCAACGTTATCATACCCCACAGCCTTACCATTCTTCATATGCTTTATTGCACACTTTATTTCTTCCACACTTATTTCGCTGACTTCATTCTCGTCATTCATACTTCTCTCCGTGAGAATATCGACGGATTCCTCTATTACAGCCTCCTCGCTCTCATACGTTTCCTGGAAATAATTCATCCATCTATCTTTTATTCTATCTTCATCCATTAACATTTCTCCATTCGCTGACTTAATAGCTTTCATACTATTGCTTTCCGTCCCACATCGAGATTTTTCACCTCCTTCCAGAAAAATTTGATGTTTTCCCCAAAATTCTTAGACATTTTCAAACCTTCCTCTCTTTTCAGCCGCTCTTTCCTTTCTTTCACACCTGCTTTCACTCTTTTTTTACACGCATTGTATACATCTTTTGCCCCCGCGTATTCATCTCCACTCACTGTCAGAAGATGGAGCCACGCTTTTCTTTTTTCTTTCAATAATTCCTTTATGTCATCATCCCACCATGCATCCCCTTTCTTCCTTCCCTGCTTAGCTGTTCCACAGACTTCCTTCGCTGACTCGCAAAGGGTATTTTTTAAGTAATCCCATGCATCATCTATCCTAAGATCACTCACCCTCCTTACACTCAGCCTTTCAACAATTTTCCTTTCAAACTTCTCCCTTAAATCGTCCTTTTGTAGATTCTCTTTTTAGATTCTAGACGGAGCCGGTACAGTTCTTTTCCTGGACCGCCAGCCTTGAAACAAGTTTATTCTTGAGACTACAAGAAAATGGTCAGTTTCCATCTCGGCACCCCGAAATACCCGAGTATCAACCGTAGCGGCCCTTAGTCTAGAATCAACCACAACAAAATCAATAATCGATCTTTCATTCCCTCTCTCCCATGTATATTGATGGATTCTTTTGTGATCAAAAAAGGTATTTGAAACAAAAAGATTCCATTCCAAGCATACCTAAAGCAAACTTTTACCATTCTCATTCATCCTCTTGTCACCATACACACCAAGGGCAGTCTCGAAGCCATCTCTTCGTGTTCCCACCCAGCCATTCAGATCACCTGCGAAGATAATTCATTCATTGCTTCGTTTCACGTTCATTACATCCCTAACATTCGTCCAAAATTCATTTTTCACTT
>JADDOH010024463.1:0-10709 GCA_016648135.1 Agrypnia vestita
AAGGACAACTCCCTACTATCAACGGTGGCGCGTATGTAAATAGCCACTCATGGAAACAATTGAATTTCAAGGTACAGTCTGGGAAGATAAGCCGAGGTTGGACATGCTCGCGCAGGCGCGAACCGAGCCGCCCTATACGTAATATTTAACCTATAAATAATAATATTACGCATCATAACTATCCATAGTTCTTCAATCTGGTATGACCATGGCATTCCTAAGAATCCACCACCACCTTTCTATGGCCCGGCTGTTTCCCACCAATGGCTGGCCATGGATGGACAGAATGCAATGAAATTATATTATCCTGACACTTCTATTTTTGATCAACCTATTCTTTGTCTATCTTCAGGCTTATTACGAGCAAATCTTTCAGAAGACACCCTGAATTCAAATGTTCTGTATGGCCTGGATACCAAAGCTTCCGTAATTTTATAAATATTATGAATTTTAGCTAACCATATACATACATTTTAACTAACATAAGTTATATATATTTAAATTTACATACAAACTGTAGTCATATTCCGTAAAATGAAATCTTTATTAATCTCTGTTTCTAAATAATATACAGAAAGATTGTTTCCCAAACTGTATTATTCGTTCTTTAAAATTTTATTTATTCTATGTATAATTACTTATTTATTACTTTCTTATAATTATTAAAAATATCAGGATAATTTATAATGTTTCTGATTACTGATTTTTGATTACTTTTATGTATTTATATATCAACCATACATCTATCTAACTAACATATTCCGAGCAAATCAATGGGTGGAATCAACCATGAATTTTCTTTAATAATTTATTTTGTTTTTTCTTTAAGTATGTGAGCCTTTACGTTCAATACTCATATTACTAGTGGATTACATTTCATATTCAGTTATTTCAATGTATGTATTCATTGAACGTAGAAAAATATAATAGACGAAATATAATAAAAAATAGAATTTTGGTGCAAGATACAAGGTATGGAAGTGAAATAATTTTTAAAATAATAACGAATGTATGTTGAATGCAGTGTAAATGATTTCGTTTTGGCATATGCGTAAAGAATTATACACATTTTAAGATTTTAATGTTCCAAATTATACAAAATCTTACAAAACTAACGCTCTTTGCCAAACCTATAAAGATTATTTCGTAAATAAAACCCACCCTTTAGATTGAATAAATAATATATATAGAACAAACAAGCAGATAGGAATACGTAGTTAAATGGTACAATATACTGTTGTCACAAAACAAATTTCAACAAAAAAAAAATTTTCAAAATGCAAGCAGTTTAAGAAGGAAGTCAAATCCTTGGAATTGTAAAATTGTACATGTTTCAAATGTTTCTGTTTAATAAAAACTAATACTTCTAATTAGGCTTCAAAATACTCCTCACATAAACTCGAGCTCCCATAAACTCATATTATGGTGAATATAATAGAATGCTTTGAATGTAATAACATGATTTTTTTTAAATCATTGCACTTATCTGCTATACAAATAAATACATAATTAATAAATATTAATAAAATTAAGAATATGATGCTTAGACAATTCGGGCATATGGAACACATTTCGAGAGGATATACAGAGCATGTATTGAAAGTAATAGAAACAGCGGAAGTCCACAAAATCTATGACGTGATCACACCATCAGATACTGAAAAATGACCTTTATATAGAAACCCTGTGGTACGTAAAATCTCCTTGAAACAACACTTGAAGCAAAAAATTAAAAAACTCAGAAATTGGATGATTGTAGTTTACTTTCAAAATAAAATTACATCGTTTTATCGATATTTTAGAAAATCAGCACAGATTCAACCAAAAACGCTTTCAAACAAAAACAAAACGATGATAACCAATCGCAACACAACATGCTTTCGATTGTTTAAAATGTTCCATTTTTTAATATTTCAAATAATTTGGAAATAGTAAAATGTAGGTAGGTACCTACTTTTAAATATGCTGATTTTCCTTACTTGTTATAAAATGTTACAAATTATAACATTTACGATAAATATCAAATAAGTATTTTAAATTAAATCATAAATTAAAAGGAGTAACTTGTTGATCTTGTAGTTAGGACTCTCGCCTCGTTATCCAAAGGTCGCGGATTCGAGCCTCACTCCAGACCAGCGAGTTAATCCTAGTTTTATAGCACAAGTGTTAAGCTTAGTTTGAAAATAGTTTGAAGAATGATGTGATACGTATCTCTAAATATAGAAGGTCTAAGGCATCATATTTTTGCTGCTAGGCATATTTATAAATAATTAAAATTTTATTTATATATTTTTTAATTATTATCTTACGAGTTCCCACAGAATGAACATGTTATGTATTAACATAGGTATAGAAATAATAACTTGAGTTAAGTTGATTTATAATATGTAAATATTTTCGTTTGTCGAATATTGTATTTTCTAAAACGTTTTTTTTTAAACATAAGTTTTATTTTTATTTCTTCTAGAACATTTGAAGCATTCTTCTTGCTTAAAAAATAGAAGATTTTCAGTCCTAAATCATTTCATAACGTTTTCGTTCCATATTAATTATTTTAAATATTTGATTATTATGAAATTAATTATTTTTCACTTGCTGTTAAATATTTAAAAAAAATCTTTATATGATTTTGGCACGAACAACCTTGTTGGAAGTTTCAACGATCGACGAGCGTGCATGTGAAGATGTAGATATGTATATGAAAGCGGTATCATAATATGGTAGGACAAAAAAATGTGTCGATAAAAAAATTATAGTGTGAAATTTAATTAAAATATATGGATATATACATACACATTTTAGCACCATACATACAACTTTTATTACCATATGACCAGCTTTTTTAAACTTGCGTACGTTAATCAAAATACATAATTCTCTATGTAACATTGTCTGCTATTAACGTAACAAATTTCGTCACTAACAATACCAAGATGCTATGCTAAGCTAGATAGCGCTGTTTTCGCAACCAAACAGTTTTCGCGGCCGAGACGACGTTAGTGAAACTAACGCTACCAGATGGCGGTGTATACACGTTAACACAAATATACTAAGATTTCATAAAAAACTAAAGCAAAATAAGTATGAATAGAGATGGTAGGTCATTTGAAAAAATATATTTTATATTGTGCATTAGTGTTAAGATAATTAATTTGATTTTGCAGCATTTTTTGCTGTTAATAATTATTGTACCTATAACTTATAACAAACAAATTCAAATACAAAAATTCCGTCATTGTTTGAGAGTTAAAGCTTAGTAATAAAAGAATTTTTATAATTAGATACCTACACCTACTTGCAGTAATTCCTCCCTTTGGCCGCCTTTTATGAAGACAATATTAAAATAAATTCTGGAAATGAAATTCAGTGTAGACTGCTGATAATAAATTAGTTATTTTTCAGAGTGCATTTTTTTCATTCTCAAACATTCTTTACTTACAAATTAATCTGATATTTCATTTGTGAATAAAACATAAAGCTTCAAAGGTAGGTTACCCACATTAATCTATTCAAATTAATAAAATGTAACTTCATCATTTTTTTTCTAATTCCCGTTGTGGCACTTTTTTATAGATAAAATAATTAACACTTTGTTTCAACCACAACTATTTTTTATTGTATGGATTCAAAATGTTTTGGGAGAGATGCTCCCTTCTTCAGGACAATAAATTCATTGAAATTAATTTTCAAGTATAGACGGATTGTTTATTTTAATTAACTTAAGACTGTTTTAAGATGAACATGTCTCAATAATAGCTACTTCTCAGAATTTTCAAACCATATTTTGGAGATACCCCACACATTTTTAAAAAGAAAACGGTATTTAGATTCTTCATATTAATAATAGAGACTTTTGATAATTTAGAAATATTAGAAGTCAAGAAAAGCCCGTATAATTTATTACTAGTTCTATTTTACGAATAACCCATTATTTGATTCCACATTCCAGGATCTACTTGTCGCTCTCCCGCACCCCACCCCAACTGTAGTCGCACCCCCGATCAAAAATTAACTTATTTATCATAGTAAGCATTGGATAATTATAATGCGTCTATCCTGACTAAGATAAACTGGTATCGCAACCGGTAGATGTAAGGTTATTCCAAGTGGCTTATGCAAAGTTTTTAATTAATTAAAATTAATAATTATGTTCAACCACAAAGTTAACGTTATAAACATAAAAAATTTAGACAGATTAGTTATGGAGGGAGGGGGTTTAACTAACATGTTATGTTAAAATGGGAGGGATAAAAATTAACTAGGTACAAAGTAATTAAAATGGAAACAGGTTTAAGAGAGGGCTATTTACGAAATACATATTTTTTACGTAAATATAAATATTGATATGTAAAAATTTTAAATCGATATTTATATCAAAATACTGATTTGATTAGGTGTATTAGGTGATTTGTGTCGACTGATGATTGCTCATTGACTCTAATTTCAAAACTTGTTGAAATTTTGCCAAGATGTAAAAATATTACAATCCTTACATTTTTTTATTTCTTCAAATTTTTTGTGTTAAAAAAGTGTTATTTATTCTATTTATTGAAATTTTAATTTTAATATAAAATAAATTATGAAGAAAGATGTGTACATTTCCATTTTTATAGTATCTTTCAACAAAAATAGGTAGTTAGGTTGTGATGGTCGACATAGAGATAGATTTAATAAATTTAGAAAATCTTAAAATAATAATATTCAAAAAAGCCAAGTATGGACATCAAAAATATATTTCTTCTGGTTTGAATCGTTTAAAAGTAAAAGCCTGATATATTTCTTCTTAAGATTCTATGTATTACAAGAGGCTAACAAAATATTGAATATTCAGCTATACAAGTAATATTTCTTAGATCTTTATTATACCATAGATATAATTCTGTGTTAAATTAATATCGTTTGCCAATCCTAATAGACTCGACCTTGTGAGTAGGTGCGAACGAGCCTTTATTATTTATGAATCAGAACAGTAAGTCTCGCGTGTAGCGGGTGCTTAACTATTATTTTAACGAAACGGACCAATCACAGGCGCGCTTTGCCTTCGACGGGTTGAGCCGGAGGCGACCGTCCTGTTGACTGAATCCGGCCAATGGCGAGCGCCGGCGGTGAGGTCATCGCTCATAGGATGAGTCACTGCACTAGCGTGGATTTCGAAGATATGGTGCAATCGAGAGTATAAAAGGAGCGAACACGATATACTCAGCCCTTCAGTTGGAGACCAGACTTGCTAGCGGGAGCGCTGCCCGACAGACTACCGACGGAGCCCTGAGTTCCAGAACATCATTTGCGGACGGAGTTGCTGCCCGGACTTATGGAGGAATCTACCATTCATCAGTACCAGAGAGGATCATACCGCCACTGTGTAACAGCTAAGGAACACATTTATATTATCTATCGATTAATTATTTTCACTATTGAAATGTATTTATTTTGGGAAGATTTAAAATCGGAGCAATAATGTATAATTAATATCACGATTTCTTGTGTGATCTTGGCTCAATTCGTACGGGACTATCTCCCAAACGAATATATTTTGATGCATGGGGATTTTCATACCATTTGTATTAACAATTGATTTTACGGAGCTCTATAAGCAGTGCTTAATAGATTCATAATATTGTCGACGCGTTATGTATTGCATAACCAGATATCAATCCAAATCGTACGAGAAATTCTTCCGAACGAATATATTTTAAAGTATGGGGATTTTCAAACTATTTTTACTAAATTTGAATACACGGATTTCTATATGAATTACTTAGTAGCATTATAATAATTACTGTATTGCATAAGTATTGCGCAATCCGGTCTTCAGTTAACTCTTTATGATTTGAGTACCTCGGTACATCTAGCTTAACAAGTAGCTTCAGAATGACGAGTAAAGGACAGAATGGGGAATCTAACTAAAGATTGGGGATATCTGGTTTGTGTTAGCCTAGCTGGCTGAGGGGTGGATGATTGCCGGCACTTGGGCGTGGAACCCGCACAAGCCCCTGCAGGGCCCCTTAAAGGCGGGGTCCTCCTTGTTGCTCGGGGTCGTCAATAAACCGACCACCTAACCTCATCTGGCGCAAACTACTTAAACCAACAAAAAGGTTCCCTTTGTCTTTGGAAGGATTTCCATGCTTGAATGCTGTAAAACCTTGATAGAAAACGTTAACTTCTATTTCGTCCTCTGTAAGAAAGACAGGGCCAGAATAAATATAAAAATCATTCACTCATATGGAATAGCTGGGATATTATAAATATGTTACTAACACTCTAACATTTGTCCAAAGTAAATGTTGCAAGATGCAGAATCGTGGGACGCCGCTCTGAAAAGGCATAATGAGATTGCACAATAATTTGTAACATCGCTGACTATGCCCGCAAAGGAGGCTAATGTCGTCATCAATTCGTACCAAAAGAGTACATGATTCTTCAAACACCGGCCTAAAAGAAAGGCGCCTCAAGACAACACACATCATCAGAAACTCGTACCAAAAGAGTACGTACATCTCACTCATAAGCCTAAAAGAGAGGCGTCACAGGATCACATCTCGTAAAGAAGAGATAGAGTCTCGGGATGCAGTAAGTTCCGGAGGAACAAGGGGGGCCGTTTAGTCACTTAGGAAGTCGGCCACCGGGTTTAGGCGGGCGCGGGGCCTCAACCCCTCTCAGCAGAGATGCTGAGGGTTTAAAAAACCAAAACTTAGCATTCAAAGAAACTATTATTTCATATAAACTCACGGGCTGTTGTAGAATCCTTTCGAACAAACAATCCCCGAGACCTTATCTACTTATTTATAAAGAAGTTTCGCTTCAAAAATGTCGTATTTCGTAAATAGCAAATATATGTATTATTTTCTCACGCAATTAATATGAACAGGTTCATACACGTCTAAGACGACACCATTCAAGGTAAGAATATGTTAATATAAAGTGTTTAAAATTATCAATTTCAGTGTTATTTAATATGTGTGAATTTTTCCCTTTGCACCGTTCGAACGATTTTACTGGCTTGTCTCAAATCGAAAATGTTTTATTTCTAATACACGAATTCTTTCTAGTGTATGTATTTTATTGTAACATAAATGTATCGATTATTAGGTTCGTTAGATGTTTTTATTACGTAATATTATGCAATTGTTTCCACACTGCTCCTATAAAAGAATTTGAATTTATTACGATACACAACGGGGTCCTTCATCCATTAGACGATTCATGTGCCAATTCAACGACGTATTACGAATAGTATATATTGTATTTATCGAGATTTAGTCGCATTTATTATTTCTAGTGAGGTTTTTAGTATTGGTCCCAGGCGCCATTATGAGGCGGAAATAGTTCATATTCATAGCCCGACTGCAATAGGTATTTTTGTCGCGTAAGAGGTAGCACTTTTAGAAATATAACTATGTTTTATGTTTAGTCCCTGACGGACAGGATGGTATAGCTGTGGCTATTTAGGTAATATACTTAGTAAATGCAAAGGGCATTAGGTATTTTCAATATAGTATGCGAACCCAAGATGTTAGAAATATTTTAGTTTAATATTTTTAGTTAATTTTGCATTCAAAAGCGAAATTTTCACAGAATAATTATTTCCAGTTAATAATATATATTTTAGTTAAATGTATAGTTAGCACAGGCAGAGTATTAATATTGTATAGAATACATTATTTATAATATTTCAAGAAGGTATAATATTTTATTCCGCGATCCTTTTATAGTTACAGCGTATCTGTCGACCTCAGCCGTTGCCACCCGAGCCATACAACTATTTTCGCTAACATCATACGGCAAATGACTTTATTCATTGCAATGAAATTTATATTATTTAATATTATTTACCACGACGTATTTTTGACGGGTCACCCCATAGGATTCATCACATTGTTAGCCGCGGCCAGGAGTTGGCAAATTAATTGAATATAATAGCTAAAATTAAATATCAACTCGCGACGAGTAGGCATCGACATTTTAAATAAATTATTAATACAAAATTCATCGTTAATACGTTAGGAAGACCCCATCTATCACGCGGATCAGCACAGTGCTTACCGTGACCAGGAGAACGATTTATATTGAAATACAATAAAATGCTTTATAATATTAATTTAACATCATTTCGACATTAAATACAGTCCGCTCGATATGATTAGGATACCCTCTATCTACCAGGGTCATTACAGTGGTGCCGGTGACCAGACAGGAGCGTATTCGTTGGACTCATTTGCATAGTAATAAAATCATTTTGGTTTAGTTAATATTATAAATGAAAGAAAATATTTGATTATAAAAGCGGTTTTATTTAAACAATCGCGGACCACGGTCCTTGACATCAAAGAAAAAAGATTGAGCATTTATGTGAACCACGTACTGAGATTTGTAGACAAACGTGATACTAGGTATTAGAAATTTCTTTAGGTTGTTTGTCATATAGATAGTTGGCATTTTTATTATTTAATATTTTGTGAACGAAAATTATTGTAGTAATTTTGGTCCTTGTGATATATTAGTTCGATTTTGGAATGCCTGTTTCTTTGTAAAAGTATTGCTCCATTTTATAGAATATGTGATTTATTTCATATCTCATTCATTTTATGTGGTTTGAATTCAAACGATTCACATTTGAAAAATATTTTAATAATTGTTTGAATGCGATCTCACAAGTAAGCCACCGTCACAATCTAAAAAAGACCATCGGGATTTGCGGATCGCAGTATAACAAATATGTAGTTAAGATTCAAACGATTCACGTTTGAAAGGTTTTAATTATTGCATTTTTTTTCTCGCAAGTATGCCACTGTCACGGCCTAGGCCGTCGGGATTTGCGAATCGCAGTATAACAAATATGTAGTTGAGATTCAAACGAATCACATTTGAAAGGTTTTAATTATTGCGGTTGTGTTTGTGTTTCGCAAATATACCACCGAACACGGCCAAAGCCGCCGGGTTTGCGAGCGCTGCGTGTTAGAAAGACCGGCGACGGTTTCCCTATATAACGCGAGCGGACACGTTTCGTCCCAAGCGTGGAAGATGCGGCAGAGACCCAAGACGTTTGAGCATTTAGCGTTTGATAAGTTTGACTATCGCGGTCGGGCGTATATGAACAGACTGTTTGCTTCGCGGATATGGACAGGTCGCGCCCGAAGAAATGCAAAGAAATATAGACTTGGAATGCGGGCAGATCACCGCGACAGATTTCAGCGCGCGCCACGGAGGGTTTATGATAGCTTAAAATTCGGGTTTAATTTAATTTCTTATATTAATATAAACTAATAATTAACCCACGCTAGATAAAATCTGTTCAGTGGCAAATATTTTCGCTTACGAGTTATGCAATAGTAATTAATAATAATAGCAGAAAAATATAAAAGTAAAAATAAATATAAAAACCGGATAACAATTTAGTAGAAAATATAAACACGAGAATATATGAATCTAAAAGAAAAGAACATTTGATATATATTTTATTTTATAAAAAAAATTATAAATCCGATGTTTTATAATATTTACTTTTCTCTTTCGGTTATGTACCTTTATGATACAAATGCGAAAAATATTTTAATAACTATCCGTCTGGTTTCATAATTAAAAATTAATATAAATTAATTTTAATAAAATTAAGGTTAATATAAATTAAATAAATCCACACTTGTTATATATTTGTCTTATGGATATTAAAAAGGGTTTCTATATTTGAAAAAAAAAAAGATCTTTAAATTCAGCTAAATTTTTACAGATAATAATTACACAAAAAATTAATTGATTATAGTATTCTTACAAATCTACTTATATTATTTGATAACTTTCACGTGCATGTTTCGGAGATACCTTTTTATCGTCAAGGTGTTATATTACAAATTGTCCTAAAAAAATAAAATGTCAATTTACAATGTTGCTGAATTAATTGAAAAAATAATAATAATTTCCTTCATTGATTTATTATGGTCCTTAATTATTTTAATTATCTAAATGTGTTCTTAATTGTTATACACAGTTATATACGGTTCTGGTTATTCAAACTAATTATAATTTCTTTGTTGTATGCAGGATTGATAGACTTGTTCGTAATATAAACACAGACGCGTATTGTTGCACGAAATAATTATTTGAGTTTCTTGTTTTGATCTAAAATTATTTTGATTTGAATTACAAGAATAAAATTACTTCCATTTTTATTTACAAGACGGCCTGGCATATGAATTAAAATGGTCATACTACCGCCATCTAGCGGAAATCAGAGAAAGTCTTGAGCCTTCGCTAGTATTAGTCTATAGGGAGCGGTAATAGAGAGCGCAATATATATTCTCTTAGTAACGAATAATTAAAAATTGGACTTCTTTGTTGTTTTTTTTTATATATATTCCTTTGTTTCGCTTCATTGCAACGTTAATTGAAATTGTTTTATCTTCATTAATATATATTATATTATAATATACGTTGGTATAGTGTATTTATAGGCAGAGTAGAAATAGACAACAGCTTATTTCAGAATATTTTGAGTTTGTTCAAATCTTTCAGAACAGTGCTGGATTTATGTCACAGAGACATTATTAATCAATTAGTGTATATTATAGATAGCTCACAGAGACGAAACTGTATTAATTATGGGAAAGTAGGTATAGAAGTCATTTTTGGGTGTAACAGGACTTATGACCTGTCTTTAGGTAGGCTTAAGTGATCACTTTACACAATTGTAACATTCACCATTTCCACCCATG
>JADDOH010024464.1:0-47532 GCA_016648135.1 Agrypnia vestita
TAAGATAAGAATTTAAGTACTTACAATAATAAATATTATATTATAGTATACTTTAAATTATATAAATAGTTTTTGCCAATTCAGAGGTCAAGGGAGGATCACTTCTTCAGCATACCTTCTACCTGATATTTGTATAAACTTAGTAATACGATGTTTAAAAGGTTTGTGTAGAGTTATTTCTTTAGTTTCATTAATTCATAAACATTCATAACTTGTTAAAAACAAGCGGGGCAGTCAAATTAAATTGTCTTTGCCCAAAAGACGTTTTCCTTTTAGGTACCTCGAAATTAATTGTATTAGCCAACCTTGTAACCCGTGTTTGTTGTGTACGATTAAAATTTACCTTGTCCTTGTGGAATAATCACATAATAAATTTGAGAATGTAAATCATTAAGGGTAGTTATTGTTTACATTCATGTAAAAAAATTAAGTATTTATTGGATAGTTTCGAAGATATATCTTGGCTTATAAGCCAAAACATATCAAAGTTACAACATCCACACGCTTGACACCAGCCGCGTAACATATATACAAAATCAGAAGCGCTGGCTGATAGTGTGCTTCTTCGCTGTGATGGCACTGGCTGGACATTGATTTGTTTATAAACGATGATTTTTTCCATCGCGCGCGCTCATTGGTCAAATGAAATTGCGCGCGGCGTCTTATTTCCTGTTACGCATTTCCGTCCTTTTTCACAAAATCACTGCCACAGATTGCAGGAAAGCGAGAGGAAAGATGTTACACATCAAAAAGAGAAGCGAAATTGGTGTGCCGAGATAGACGAATACTGCGTTCTATCCTCTCTGCCTATCCCTGCGGGAGACGCGGCGCGATGGTGAGTTGTTATTACATGCTTATATTCAACTCTCTTTGTCCGTTTGTTGTTTGTTTGTGGTGTATCATTACCAGTTGCGATAACTATGTCGGTATGCTGACTAGTTCATGAAAAATACTACAGAGATCTCTTGCAAATAAACGAAAGGTTTTCAGGCTTGGAACATATCGTCGCTGTATATATAATAAATCCTTTATGCCGTTTAGTACATTCTGAGGTGAACGAATCAATTTGTCAATTTTTCATATAAATAATGGAGATATACTAAAAAAAACATTGCCGTTCATCTGGAAAGTCTGCTTAGTAATTATTTTATAAATCTAGTCTGTGCAATTATTTTTTAAAAGAGTTTTATTTATTTATGTCATAATATACAGCGACGATATGTAGAACTTTAATTTTTTTTAAATATGAGTATATTAATGTAGATGCGATGGAATTGAACGTTGCATTGTGTAGAGTGATCACTAAAGCCAGCTCATACAGGTCGTAAGCCCTGAGCCGTCCTATAAAAGACTTCAATACATGTATCTCATATCTCATATAAATAGTTTCGTCTCTGTGAGACTTCTGTAATTTATCTTCATTTACACTATTTTGTTTTTACGTGCTTTTATTTAAATCTCTTTATCTGTTTGTTTGTTTGTTGTGGTGGAATCTTGTAACTGATTTTTCACCAACTTCCCGACTAGCTAGATCTCTGAAACTTTCAACATTTACGTAAAGTAGGTAGATAACCATACATTATTAAATCACTTTCAACATGATCTTCCACTAAAATTAATAATCTTCCATTATTATTGTTCGAAGTATTCGAGATTCGTCAATGAAAAAATGTTTCGATTTCAAATTTATTAATTTTAGTCGGCAGATACAACTTTGACATTAGGCGGCGGAAGAAAATGTCAAATTCGATAAATTGAGGTTATGTACAATAAAGATTTCTAATATCTCAGGATAACCTTGGCTTAGAAAAAAAAACAGCAAAAAGAAAGGTCTAGTGCCAACCCTGATGTACGGAAGTGAAGCCTGGAATTGGCAAAAGAGGAACGAAAGTAGACTGAATACGGTGGAAATGCGGTCACTAAGACGCTTGTGTGGAAAATCTTTGGTCGATAGAGTGAGGAATGAACAAATTAGACGTGAATGCAATGCTGGCTGAATGCAAGTGTGGTAGATATAATAAAGAAAGGAGTGCTGAGATGGTTTGGTCGTGTGAAACGTATGAACGAGAAAATAATGGTTAAGGCGAGTGTTGAAGGCAATAGAAAATAGAGGGCGTCCGCTAAAGACCTGGCACGATCAGACACTACAAGTATTTGAGGATGGCCCTGGATGGAGAAAGCCGCAACAACCGTAGAACTTGTATGAGAAGACGTATGAATGTGGCCGAAGCAAAAGCGGTACGCCAGGGTAGAAAAGTGTGGCGTTCAATCCTCTCTGCCTACCCCTGCGGGAAACGGCGTAATGGCGCACAACGGCGCACAACGTGTTTAATGTTTGGATACTACATGGGTGATGTCAAAAGTTTAATCAGTTGGTTTTTTATGTTCTAAATGGTGATGGGAGAATTCTGCGAAGTTACATTTTTTTGTTTTCATCTGATAAATCAGCGATTAGGTGTCCAAGCTAAGGGCGTCTAAAACGGTTAGAACACATGGTGCGAATTTCCCTCTGTTAATTTAGAATAAATATCGACCCGGGGGGATGCTGTCACAGCTGAAAATCTCCGCTACCCTTGCGGCAACAAAGCGGCAGGGGTGCGATATATATTTAACCCCGATATGCAATTACTTCCATTCAGGTCGTGTGCTAGCCACGCGCGCGATCGACAAAAAAATCATTTTCAACGGACATTTTTTAAAACGCGGTATCGAGTTGCGTTTTGAAATTTCAATACGTTAATAACAGTGATTTCGCAATATCAAATGTATGTTAGGGGTTGGTATATCTTATTCTCAGTGTGGTTATTAAAATGTGTGTTGAAATTTTTAAATGAAATATATTAAATATTAGGTGGTGTTGTCAATAAGCTCAAGGGTGCATTCTTACCCAATACCTAACCTAACATTACATTATCTAACCCAGTCTTACCTTACCTAACCAACAGGCGCGTGCGGTGAGAACAGAGAAGCGTGACTTTAACGGAAACATATATTTTGGAAAAAAAAATAATATGGCAATATCTTCTGTGCGTAATTTTCTGCGATATTCTGCCGTGTAAATCTGACCTCTCTGGCCGACGTTTCGTTTCCCATTGCAGGGCGCATCATCAGGGCCGATGTGATGAGTATCACGTCACAGACACCGATAAAATTTAACTGTATTCCTTAAATTACACTATTTCCCAATACGTCACTCGTACATGAACACTTTTTTCATTACTTCCTTTCTTTTAACTCGTGGCGTCTGTTGGCTCGACGAAAAAACTTTGGATCGATTTTTAACCCCTTTCCCGTGATCCAATCGAGCTGAAACTTTGCAAGCAGACTCGTGGCGACGATCAAGAAGATCTATTAAATTTACGTTAAAAAATAATAATGATTATAGTATAATTTTGGATTTTTCAAATTTTTAATGGTTTTTGCACGCAAGTTGTATGGAGATTCCGACGCATATGGTAGACACGAAACGCAAAAATGAGAAAGGGAATATTGTAAAAACTTGTTTTTATGGGTTACTTTTTTTCACAATTAATATTACATATTCAAATGTTCACAAAATACTCAAACTTGTACTCTCATGTCACTAAATGACCATCTATTAGGGTCATCAATGACCTGTTGACGGTCTGTATGTCAAAAAATTAAAAATAAAAATAAAATAAAATTACATTTCATTCGTTGTATAACCAGAAGAGAGAAAAAAAACTATTTTTAAGCATATTTATATAAATGAATAATACTAATCTAAATATAGCAAAACTAATCATTCATGATCATTAATTACAATAATAATACATATAATAGTTCATGGGTAACTTATATCCTTTGCTATCAACCATTTTCTGAGTTCTACCACTTTTGTTTTTACATTTTTCAAGAACACGGGAACTAGATATTCAAGTGTCTTCGGTCCATATTTATTTATTATTCTTGCAACAATTAAAATCTTATATTTGTAGCGCATCTTGCGTTTCTGCCATGAGCAACTACCTTTTTTGTAAATGTCATTTTTGTGTTTTTCTTTCAGCAGAAATAGAATTAACCCATGGACTGGCAAAATATTGACTGATGAATACACATATTTAATATTTAGTCTTTTTTTCAAAAACCTGTGGTTTATAGATTCTTTTTACGATGGCAGTTTGAAGATGTTGTATAGGTTTTATATTTGAATTACTGGAGAGGCCCCAAGATCTTATACCATATCTATATATTACAACAAAATTTATTACATAATTGTTTTATACATATTAGGTCCTTACATATGAAATTGGCGTTTAGTATGGGAGGAACATAAAGCCGATTTTTTTTTATTATAATAGTTTTATTTAATCAAAGTATGTACCATTGCTATCTATGCACTTTTGCCATCTCATAGGTAGTTCATCGATCCCTTTACTAAAAAAACCATTCGGACGGGAATCAATAAAATCTTTGAAGGCGGTTTGTACTGCCCCATCGGAGTTGAATTTTTTCCTTTGCAAGAAGTTATCCAAATTTCGAAAAAAATGGTAATCTGTTGGGGCAAGGTCCGGAGAGTACGGTGGATGTCTTAGACATTCCAATTGAAGCTCCTCTAATTTGGTAGCCGTCTGTTGTGCAGTGTGTGGTCTAGCGTTATCATGAAGCAGAAGTGGCCTAGAGCGATTAACCAGCCTCGGTTGTTTAGCAGCTTTCTTTTCCATCATGGTTTGCAGTTGCTGACAATAGACATATGCCGTAATCGTCTGGCCAGATTTAAGATTTAAAATCCCTTCATTATTGTGCCGGTTGAGTAATGCACCGCAGCAGTCAACGCGCGTTTGTTGATTTGCTTCACTCAATTCGTGAGGTACCCACCTTTCAAGCTTTTTCACCTTACAATTTGCTTCAAGTGGATTAAAACAGTTTTATCACTAACACCGCAGCCTGCAGCTAACTCGGATGTGGTTTGCGATGGATCCGCTTCCACAATAGCCTTCAATTCTTCATTATCAACTTTGGTCTCCGGCCGTCCACGGGGCTTGTTCTGCAGGTCGAAATTTCCAGAACGAAAACGTTGGAACCAAAAACGCACTGTGTTTTCTTTTGCGGCACCGTCGCCATACACATCATTAATCCTTCGAGCCGTTTCTGCAGCACTGGTGCCACGGTGGAACTCGTACTCGTAAATAACGCGATATTTCAAGTTTTTCATTTTGTAAACTGAGTGACGCAAAGAAAAAAACAATTGAGGAAAAAACAAATGAATTATAATTTTCAAAACACAAATACATGAGTAAATAGCTGTATAAATTTGGATTTGGAATTCCTAACCAAAGAGAAGATATTTGAGATCAAATTTGCCAGTACGGCAAAACACCAATTTCATATGTAAGGACCTAATAGTACCTCTTCATTTAAGAGCAAAATACTCTTGTGCTCGGACGAAGTACTTTGCTTAAATATAATTATTGTTACATATAATTATTTCACATTATATATATGGGATGAAGTAGTGGAGTGAAATATTTTTGATTTTGAGGGTAAGGGTAGTTGTGTTCATTGTTCTTGTTTTGTATTTGGTATATTTTTTATTTCGATTGAAAGATTGTTAAATAATTTTATGTCTTGAATATATGAAATTTTGTTGATATTTTTTGTATTGCATTTTGGGGTTTTAAAGTTGGCTTGTAATCTTGGTGATGTGTTTTTTGGGATTTTATATGTTCGTTTTCTTTGATGAGTTGCATAATTGATTTTTGTATATAATTTCTACCGTTGGGACAGGAAATATTTTAAATAGTGTTTTTGTGGAGAGTATTGATTTTTTTTAGTATTATTTTAATAATTGTTCTCTGAATTACTTTAATTCTATTTATTATATTGTTATAAGTTCCGCCCCACACTATTATTCCATATCGGAGTAACGAGGACAGTTGCATAGTTGATTCAAACAAAAATATATAACTCTTAAAACAGTTGAAAATTTTGTGCTGGACTCTTTCATCATAATCAGAGTGAACAGTTTGGAGGGGGACCATACCACAGAATCCAGTTCTAGATGAGTTCTAGCCTCTTTCACCTCTTCTCTTTACACGCAGAGGGGTGGGGAAGAATGCCTGATGGCAACAAAAGACGAGTGTCTCGTCAAGGACGAAGTCCTTCGATCCCATCAGCAGACATTCCCATCAACAACTGCTGGAAACATTCGCTGGCCTTCGCGAGAGAGGAAAACTAAAGTGAATCCAATTGTCAGCTCCCGACACTTGGATCCACTTGGGTTTGGTACTATTGTGACCGTCCTCTGAAGAGCACTCTGGCGTCGTTACTCGCCACTTCCCCATTTAACCCTCGAGACAATGGACGAGTTGTGGCCATGCAAAAGGGCTGTCCCGAATTCGTAAGGGTTGCTGCGCTAGGGGCGGCTGCGTACCGCACTGCGGCTGGATATTGTTCTGAATTTTTGATACTTCGTACGTTTCGTGATCGCTGCGCGCGGGCCGCGCCAAGACTTGATTGGTTGGGCTGGCGCCTGATGTGTCCTGCGCCAATCGCTGGCCATTATTCAATGTTTATTCAATGTTACAAAGTTTACAATTTTATCGTGTTTACAAAATTAAAATAAGCTTTTTTCATTGTTGCTGAGAGTCTTGGCAGCAAGTAAACACTACAATTGTTTTGATGCCCTGCCTGCTACACTTGTAGTTTACTGTATTATAGCAGACAGTGCTCTTCCAGTAGTATAATGTTCAAGAATATTTAGTATTTATATAACATTTGTGAATCAATATTATTGCCAATTAGAATTGAGTAATAGTAATAATTAAATGTTTACAATCTAATAATGGTGTTAATTAATTCTATTATAGACAAATGAATAAAAATGATCTGAATAGGATATTTAATAAAATAAAATAAAATAAAACAAATAAAAGTATTTAGAAAGATGAAAGTAAATGTTCTTGTAGGATTAGTATTTTTCAAATTTAGTTTATATCATGGCTTTTAGTAGGTTTTGGACATGCTTCCTTCCCTTCGAATTTTTAAAAATCCGCGCAGTGACAGGTGAAATGCGTGTCAGGTGTCGTTTTTCGATGGGAACCGACGTTCCTCTTCGTTTGTGTTCAAGTTCAGTTCCATTCAGCCTTCCGGAAGAGACACACCAACTGTTCCGGATTCGACGAAGCCAGGAGAATCTCGATTGAAGCGGCACCCGACGTACCAGGAAACCGCAAGTACCATTTTGTCCACTGTGTTGTAGTTAGCTCTGGCCCAGCGTATCTCGGGTGTCATTTACGGTCAATCGTATCGGCGGCGATTGGAAAGGAAAATCTTTCTTTCTAATATTCGACCCGCGTGCGATGGTGGCGAGACGTTCGTCATCGTACATCGTATTAAATGTTACAACAATAAGCTCTATACTCTATTTAAGGAGCCAAACGTCACAAAATTTATAAAACTGGGAAGACTTTGGTGGCTGGGTCATGTGAAGAGAATGTCCGAGCATCAAGCACCAAAGTCCCTGCTGAACTCAAGGCCGATAGGGCGAAGGAGCTTAGGAAGGCCAAAATTAAGATGGAATGACAATGTCCTCAAAGATATCTCTGCCTTAGAGCTTCGGAACTGGAGAGAGCTGGCACTAGACCGAAATGAGTGGAGGAAAATTATTGAGGAGGCCAAGACCCACCAAGGGTTGTAGTGCCAAGAGTGATGATGACTAAATGTTTGACTTCCTTTTCCCCTGCGGGGGAGATGCCTTCGATGGAAGTTTCGATGGTCCAAGGTTTTCATGGCGGCTCAGAATCTTCTGGTTTGTGTTTTCTGGGGTAATTTGGCGTGTTTTTATAATCTTTCTGACCGTTTTGGATCCCTTTGTATGGTCCATCGTGTCACGCAATACATGTCTGTTTTCGACATGGTATTGCAATCCAATACTTAACCATAACAACAACACACATCAGCTCCGACGATGGACTCCACAATGAGATCCGAACGTTGGCCAAAATAGTTGTTAAAAAACGGCATATCACCCCCAAAATTACAAAACAGAAGGAGTTTAAATGTTTTAATCATATTTAACATTACTAAGTGAATGGGCACTGAAACCATAACGAGTAGTACTCCGCTTTATTAAGTCTTTATTATTATTATTGTTATAATACTATCGCCATTCAAGCCTGGAATTCATGGAAAAAATAAAAAAATATTCTGTACATATAAAACTTTAAAAAAAAAAATTAAGACGTGTGTGTTTGTTCTTGCGACGCAAAGGGCATAGCTTTAGCCAGCCATAAAAGGTCGTAAGCCCTGTCGAGGCCCAAAATAGAAATTTTAAATACGTGTCGCATCAATATTCTTACTATTTTCAAAATAATCTAAGCGCTTGTGCTATGAAATCAGGGCTAACTTGCCGGTGTCCTGGAATGGGGCTCGAACCACCGGCCATCAGATCACAAAGCGGGCGTCGTGACCACTACATCAACAAGCTACTTTCGTATTTTCTTTCCCATATAAATTAAGTACTTTACTAATTAAGATAAATTATAGTAGCTTGTTGGTGTAGTGGTCATAACGCTCGCCTAGTGATCTGGTGGCTGGTAGTCCGAGTCCCACTCTAGGACACCAGCAAGGTAGTCGTATTTTCAAAGCACAAGCGTTTAGCTTAGATTGGAAATAGTAAGAATATTGATGCGACACGTATTCCGCTTCTCACAAAGACGAAGCTGTTTTATATGAGAAACGTATATGGAAGTCTCTATAGGGCAGTCACCGGGCTTATGACCTATATTTGCTGGCTTATGTGATCACTCTACACAATGCAACGTTCACCAATTCCATCATAGGAACATCCACACATTATCAAATTTTTGATATTTCTATATACATATATTCCAACTTTGAAAGGCTTTCGTTTATTTAAAGTGACTATGCTAGAAACATCTGGAGTCTATTTTCTTGAACTAGTAAACATAGATTTCACAGCTGGTAATGATCCCTCTATATTTTAAAGTGGAGAATAATATTCTTCCGAATTATTTAACGTGTACAGTAAAAATGGATCCACCACACACCCATGGCCGTACACTTTCGCCACCCGATTCGGCATTTTTATGCTAAAGTGGTCATATCCCCCGCTCTACTTAAACTCATACGAGTGCAAGCAGCTCGGAGGGGGAGGCGTCCACACAAAACCGTTTCACTGTCATCAATAGCAAACCATACAATACTGAGATATGATACAATTTAATATTTGTCTATTTATTAATATTTATTCGGAAAACCAATAGCTAATAATAATTAAGTAAATACAAAGAATGAGAAACATAAGCCAATTACGGGTTTTCACCGGTAATTACAAAATATCGTATTTGCGTGGTGTACATTTTTTATTTATTTTTTATTTTATTTATTTAATTAAATATATATAATACTTTATTACAAAGATACCTTGAAAATATTTACAATTTTTTTTTGCATGTATAGTATATACTTCACCAAAAAGAATTACGATTCCTGTGTGTGGTGAGGGATAACCACTTACAATCATATATGTAGGTAATCTAAATTATTAGACAATGGGAAAGGTAATATATTATTTATCTAATACATGAAAAATCTTAATAAATAATACAATACAGTCAATTAAATAATAATACAGAATAAGTAGTCAAAAGAAACCAAACTCAATCACAAAAGACAATTCTACAATAAATGAGAACCCATTCGGCTTCACTGGGGGAATATGCACGCAAGCTGCAACCACAAAACATTCACCGTCATGTCAAATAATTTGAACAAATCAAGTAATTGTACAGGTATCTTCATCGATTCGAGGGAAGTACTCATATCTCCCACTAACAACTCGTATCAGAACCAAAAGAGAACGGGATTGACCAAACGGGTAAAAAGCCACTCACCGAATATACCCCAGATGGTCAGATCAAATGAACGTGCAAGTAATCCACCAATAGGTGAACTTGGATTCCCCCAAGATACGGTCCCCAGAACTCATCACTTCTCACTCACGTAAACGACACATCTCAATCAAATCAACGGTGAATCAAGCACTGAAAATCAAGCATTTCACGCAGACGACACCGCACTGTTAATAATTGTCCTTCATGGGCAAAAGTTCTCGGATCAGACGAAAGCAAACGAGAATATCAATATCATGGCCTTCTAACATTCAACGTAAAAAGAAAGCTTCAACTGTACTTAAATTTATTGTTATCAATACTTTTTATTTCTGTTGGTAAATTATTGAAGTTAAGTGTACCTCTATAGTATAGTATATTGATGAAAATATATATAATTGATTTAGTGGAAAATAATAACATTAATTTAATTTGAAAAATGGATCGGAAAGCAAGCGTCGCACGTGAGTGGGGTTATTTTGCAATAAGTCTAAATTTTACTCTCTTGTGAGTGCATTCAATTTGTTGCAAGTTTACCGCAAGCATGAGGCCATGTATTTTCTAGGGGACAAATTACCTCTCTACATCACGCGCGGCATAGAGTCTACGTGACGTTGCAACGTCGCGCACAACATAGCGGGGCATTTCTACGTGCCGCGGAAACGTTGCCATGCGCACGGTACTCGAGCGAGCTCACGGGAACATCGGACAGCGCGTCAGTATCACGTGGTACGTTTACAAGTGAATGCGCATGCGCTGTATCTGTCAACTGACATTAATGTGGGGAAACGAAATTATTGTTCTCCAACTCATCGCCGTACAATTTTGTGGGACACTTCAAACCGTGAATATAAAAATAAAATGATGTGAGGGCCAACAGCGTTCCTTAATATTGTCTTGCTTGGCTATGGAAGGCCCGATTATTTGTAATAAATTGTCAAAACCAGTTGTTGTCATTCGAGTGAAATTGACAAAAGATCCGTCAGATATTCGAAGATCGCATTGAATATCCATCCTTCTTTCTCTTTGCAGTAAATAATTTCGCACTCACCACCTTTTTCTCCTCTTACGTTTCGATAAACTCGTTAAAATAAATAGATACGCAGCTGTCATCATAACCTCATCGGGCGACAAGTGTAAATAGATGCGCAGCTGTCATCTTAACCTCATCGGGTGACATTTCCGCGACAAGTGATATGTGAGTCCCGGTGTGTACACGTCAAATGACCGCGTCATTGTCCCCGAAACATGAGCGTAGATGTTGATGCGACATGCCGCGCGGAACGTTTCGCGATTTGTCCCCTAGTGAATACATGGCTTGAGTTTTGCCTGCAGTTAGTAAGAACAAGGGGAGTAAAAAGTAGAGGGTTGGTTCTCGGAACTTTAGGAGGAACATTGATCAAGAGCTTGGATAATAATTCAGGACAATCTGGAACAGATGGAACTAAAAGACAATTGTTTTTATTCCCATGTGCCAGTATTTTCAATTTTTTACTCCTTTCTATTTTACTGCTAGCTCAACCTCGTCATCATGACGATGAATGCTGATCGCCGTGTACCTAGCAACTCCTGGGTACACGTCTTCGGCAGTCGTCACGCCCCCATGCTCTGCACCCTGAAAGCGAGCCTTCCTTTCATCCATCTGTCCGTCTGTAATGGAAGCTTTTTACGACCTTTTTAGCGACGTGTATAGCCTGTATAGCCTTTGTTGGCAGGGGTGTGGCGCTGCCATTGTAGCCGTTCAGGCCGGCACCGGATATCTGAAATGTTTTCGCGGCAGGGGTCGCCACCCGAGCCGGCGGATGTGGAAGAGGACGGATAGGTGGAGCTCGGGAGCAGCGGCGCGCCCGGGCAAGGGTGGATTCGGGCCCCAAAATATATTTTTTAATATCACTAGCAACAGAGATGGGAATTATTTGGAATGCAAATACGAAATACAAAATACCTATTTTTATTTTGAATTTGAAATAATTGTTTTCAAAATGCATTTACTATTTCATTTAAAATACTTTCATAAAGATATTTGTAGAGATGTGCCGACTATGACTTTGACCGACTAGCCGACTAGCCGATTAGTCGGTTGAAAAGAGGCCGAGTAGTCGGTAGACTAGTCGGCCAAGCCGATCGCGGTTTCGGGGGAATTCGGAAATTTCCGTGACGCTTCATTTATAGTTGATTCGCGCGATTTGATTAGGTTATGTACGGTTATAAATCATATAAGTAGGTACGTTAGACTGATTGTTTTTGTTTTTATGAAGCAGTTAATGCTTAGAATTTTTATAAATGTTTTTTTTCTGTACATTATGTTATATTTTATTTAAATAAGAAGAAATATTTATAAATGTTTATTAAAGATATCAAGATATTGTGTTATTTTAATTATTAATTAAGATACTTATTTCGTTTGATAAATGTCATAGATATTTTTTCTTTACAAGTAATTTTAGAGACTGATTAGTTGATTACCAAAGATACACTTGAGGTAAGTACTAACGAAAACGGCGCTATGCATATGATTCAAGTATTCTTATTATTATAGGAAAGGTTACTTCTCACACATTTTAAAAAGTATAATGTTAAATGAAAATAAAAATATTAATTAACAACCATGGTTTTTATTTAATGTAATTCCTCCTATACACATTTTATTGAGACATACATACAAAGTAAGAAGCCGGATAGTCGGCTTCGCCGACTAGTCGGACCATCACTAATATTTTGTATTAGAAAAATGCAAAATTCTTATCGAATGAAGCATATCAGAATGTCTCGAGACTTTGGTCTGGAAAAACAAAAATATGCATATTGAAAGTAAGGTCAAAATATACAAGACGTGCGTGCTGACACTGTCCGCACCAAAGGACTCCTCAGAAGAACTGCAATGAAGGTGCTGAGATCCATTACTGGGAAAACTCATAACATAAGAAAAAACTGCAAAATATAGAATATAGTGCGATGGAGTAGATCAAGAAAGAGATTCTGAAGAACCCAGAATAGACAGTGACAGACTCACTCATACAGCAGCGAATGAAATCCCCTCTGGGACAAGACCACGGGGAAGACCACCGAAAAGATGAAGAGATAGCTGGACCTCGTCATCCCAGGAAGCGTAGTTTTCTGTAGCACAGATCAACAGTTCTACTGAAAGAAAAAGAAGATGAAAGAAGAAGAAGAAAATGCTTATCTTTAGTTTACTGCCAATATTGAGACCAACTCTCTTCTGCAGCTCGCGTTAATGCCAACTTACTACAATATTTAAAAGGTGATGACAATAGAACAGATATCCTACTGTGAAAAAACTTTTCCTTAAATATAATTCATCATTCATCATCATCATCAAATAAAACAAAAAAATAAATCAAGAACATAATTCTTTTTGGTGAGGTATACACACACAAAAAATATCGATTTGTAAACATTTATGTATGATTGCAGAAAAAAATATTATTATTAATTAAATAAAAGAAAATAAAAAAAATAAAAATACTTGTTTACCAAATTCTGCTCCTGACTTTTTTTTTCATTTGGTAGAAAGATAATGAGAAAACTTAAATAGAACATGAAAGATAAACTGTTCGAACTAATATAAAATAGTTAAAATCATCGAAATAAACTACTTGTAAAAACGTAACTATCTTAAGCTATTTTATTTTAATTAAGGTATTTTGAAAACACTTATGTTGTTCCATTCTCCTAATATATTCCCTATCTTCTATGTACAGTTTTCTGGGATATTCTGCCATATATATACGACCTTTTAGGCTGACGTTTCGAATCCCATTGCAGGGTCCATCATCACATCAGCTCTGATCATGGACCCTGCAATGGGATCCGAAACAGCCAGAGAGTTCACTTATATATGGCAGAATATCCCAGAAAACTATACACAGAAGGTGGGGAATGTATAGGAAAAACGGGAACAACTTTACAATTGAGCTATTTTATAAGTTAGTTTGATTATTTAGTATTTGACTTTTATTATTGATTTATCTAATTATCTTTGATGCTTCTTAGTTATTAAAGCGCAAAAGTATACCGTTTCAATGTAAAAATATTACCCCTGAATTTCTATTAAGGTTTCGAGCTAATTATAAGATAAATAACATGACAATACTAATAACATATAGTATTTATATTTTTAATATATTATAGCTACTTGCAAAACAATATAAACTTCTTAATCACATCAAAAGATTTATTATATCTGCCCCCGCTGCCTCAAACTCAAAACGCCACTGCCTGGGGGATTATTTTTATTAAATAGGGATATTAGTGCGTCGTGACGTCACATATTGTCTATGGGAATAAAAATTGGGGATTTGACCAGCTTTTGAATTTGGCTCGTCACCCATCAACTAATATCCCAAAGGATATAAACTTTTAAAAATTTTAAGATAGTTATACAACAACAAAAAATCCTTGGTATGTACGAGTAAATGGGATCGTGGGAGACGAAATTAAATACTAAAATTAATTTATACTTTTATTCAATAAACAAAGTCGATGGACACAAACTTAACTAAAGCTGTATTCTGTAATTCTTACTAATCGTCACTCGAGAATCTTCCACTTGTCTGAAGAACATTGATACACCTAATTTTTATTGCACTGCATTGCTAACTCAATATGAATATATTGAGTGAAATGCGGTCACCGAGGCGCTTGTGTGGAGTAGTTTGGTCGGTAGAGTGAGGAATGAACAAATTAGAAGTGAATGTAATGCTGGTTGTAGCGTGGCAGATAGAATAAAGAAAGCAGTGCTGAGATGGTTTGGTCATGTAGACCGTGTGAGCGAAAAAAATATGTTGGGGTTGTTATTACGATCGTTAGACATCTTCTTCTTCTTCTTCATCAGCCTTCGTCTTTCCACTGCTGGATTTAGGCCTCTTCCTTATTTTTCCATTCTTCTCTGTTTTTGGCTAATTGTAGCCATTTCTTTCCCCCCACAGTGACAATATCATCGGCCCATCTCTTTTGAGGTCTTCCGATGCCTCTTTTATTTTCCCAAGGTCTCCATTTCAGAACTCTGGGAGACCATCTTGTAGTATCCTGTCTTGCAACGTGTCCGTTGCCATTTTAGCTTCGCTACACGATCCATGATATCCACTACTCTAGTTCTGCGCCTAATTTCATCGTTTCTAATTCTATCTCTTAGGCTTACTCCAAGCATGGATCTCTCCATGGATCGTTGCGTGCATTAAGATGAATATAAAGAAAACAAAAATGTTGAGTCCAGAGAACAAATTCATCACTATCAATGATAATAATATTGAAATAGTAGATGAATATATATATACCTAGGACACAAGATAAAAATGAACAAAGATAACCACACAGCAGAATTGCCAAGACGAATAGGAATGAGCTGGGCTGCTTTTGGCAAACTTAAACATATCTTCGAGAACAAAGAGATCCCAATTAGCCTAAAAAGAAAAGCCTTTGAATCAAGCATACTGCCAGTGATGACGTACGGAGTGGACACTATGGCCCTTACAAGGAAAAGTGTAGAAAAGCTCAAATGCACGCAACTATCGTTAGATATATTTAACTGTAAATGGTTACGGATATTTAATAGGAACCGTATATCTTTCCGAGAAACGATTCTCGACGTTTCGTTGAATATACCCAGATTAGTAAGGGAGTCCATTGAAATATACAAACATCCCAATTTCAAGAGAAATGACAGTTACAAACTATTACTAAACTATCAGGTATTTGGCGCCCTGTTCTCACGACTTTGATTCAACCTTTGAGAGACGTCGCAGAAAAGTCCGCCAACGAAACTAGTACATATTGCACACTATCGTAGAAGAAGTGAACACTCCACAACAAAGTGCATATAACATACACCCCCGGAAACATTAATCAGTCCGTCCTATACCTCCGCGGATACAGGTCGTTCTCCTGATGAAGTTGAATACGACTTCAACGAAACGTCGAGAATCGTTTCTCGGAAAAACATAAGGTTCGTATAAAATATCCGTATTCATTTACCGTAGTTAAAAAAGAGAAAAATATGATTAATTAAGAAAATATATGGGCCGAGTGTTGAAAGCAACAGGAACAGAGAGCGTCCACGAAATAACTGGCACGATCAGATACTACAGTTATTGGAAGATTGCCCTGTTAAAAGCCGTAGAGCATGCAAGAGCAAAAATGGTGTGCCACGATAGAAGAATATGGCGATCTATCACCTTTGCCTACCCCTGCGTGGAAACGGCTCGATGGTAGGTTAGCTAGTGATTTAGCACAGAGTCAAACACCGATAAAAAGTCACCTCGTGGGCCGTTAAACCGTGACAGATGAAGCCTTCCACCTGATGCGGCGAAATCGATAATCGACGATGCACTCAAAACTGCATCGAGATGGGTGCAACACAATGTAACACAAGCCGCGTCCGACACAAAGGCACGCTGCTGTAAAGAAGTGCTGTTTGAATGGAGGTAACGACTGCAGGACTATAACCTTACGTAAGTATTGTGACTGGCCGCATTATGTTGCATTTCTATGCACCAAGGGTCGTGTGATGTATAGCCTTCTTGCCTGTACGTGTGCCTGCTACAGCTGATTGGCACCAGGATGCTAAACTGAGTACAAGAATATCTCTTTGAAATACAGTCGAAAATACAATAGAGAGGCAGATAGAATAAATAATAAATTTTCGAAGGAAGCAAACACTTGGTGGTGAGACATTATAATTAAATAAATGAAAATAACTTAGTTAACTTAGTTTAGTCAATTGTAAAGATAAGAATGGTAAATTTAGCCATTCTGGTGTACATTCATTGAAATGCAACGATTGTCCCACGTTTTATATAGGGAAGACATCGCGTAGTGTAAAAATTAGAGTAAAAGAGCACTTGCGTTGTTTAAAAGTAGTGAGTTCTCAGAATTTGTTAATCATTTAATTGAAGAAGACATCACATTCAATAATAGTTCAGGAGTTAGTATTATTCATAAAAATGGAATAGGTAATAGACTAGATAATTTAGAGGCATTAGAGATAAGAAAAGCCATTAATATGAATCATAAAATCATTAATAATCAAGTAAATTTATCTTTTAGTGCACTTTTAAATATGTTCCCTCTTAATAGTAATATTCTCTGCGGACTCCCACACCCTACCCCCACTATTGGCACTCCGTTTTTTCATACTAGTATACAAGCACATCATTTTTTAATGTTTAGGCAGTTAAGATTCTCCCTGAAGAAGCTACGGTCGTAGCGAAACCCGGTTGGATTTGAAAATAATTATAAGTGGTGTTTAACTAAGTTATTTTTATTTATTTAAATAATAAATTGATTCCAGCATGTTTCCAAGAGGTAGAAGAATAAATAAAAAATTGTTTTCAGTACCAAACATGGATGATATTTTCAAACAAGTTTCCATATTGAAAATATGCAAAGAAAAAAACTTTTCAGAAAACCTTACAGAAATATTTCAAGCTTGTAAGAAATGGAAACCAAATCATAATGCCTAAATTTAAAACAACCCAAATGCAGAACCACTATATTTATAAAGCCATTAACTACTACATTATATCTATAGGTATCTATAGGTACCAAAGACATGAATATCTTATACGTCTTATAGTACACATAGCGATATCTATGTATACTAACTAGTTAATGAGAAAAGATTGCAGATGTCTCTAGCATAGACTATTCAAATATAAAGAAGGTTTCTATAATTAAAACATGTATTTATAGAACTTTAAAAAATTTGATAATGTGTGGCTGTTTTTACGATGGAATTGGTAAACGTTGATTTGTGTACAGCGATCACTTAAGCCAGCTTATCCAGTTTGTAAGCTATAGGCCATCGTATAAGACACTTCTATACTCGTTTCTCATATATAAATAACTTCGTGCCTGTGAGATTTTCATCATTTATCTTTATCTGTAGTATCATTTTAACAGAATGTTAGCAAACTTAGTAAAAACCACTACCAGATTTAACCCGTCTCTTCGTCAGGACCAACACTACGCTACTATATTCACAACACTGTACACCCAAACCACAGTATTGTCAAACTATCACCACTATTGATCACATGCGTGTTAATCTTGTCAGAGACAAACTTGCTTGCACTGATTACAGCCTACTGAACAATTCAGGAATCTAACGACAGAGAGTGACAGGGGCCTGGGTCCCCTAAATCTGGTAGTGGATTTTACTAAGTTTAAGATTAAGATTAAGATTAAGAACATTTTGTTGTCATGTCTAACCACGAAGTTAATACTTTAAATGCTGCGTAATGCCAGGGTTTTCGAGAATACCCGCGTACTGAGAACTCTTTACAACTCCTTGGTGCGGCGTAGACTCGAGAGTGGCTCGATGATCTGGGGGCCACATGAGGGCAAGTACTCTCTTATGGTGGAGAAAGTCCAAAAGAAGTTTCTGAGATATCTCTACACGAGAGAATACGGGCATTACCCTAGGCTTTACCCAACCG
Source organism: Agrypnia vestita (assembly GCA_016648135.1). Taxonomy (NCBI): domain Eukaryota; kingdom Metazoa; phylum Arthropoda; class Insecta; order Trichoptera; family Phryganeidae; genus Agrypnia; species Agrypnia vestita. The sequence continues at coordinate 18,332 of JADDOH010024464.1, forward strand.
AGTTTCTCCAGAGACTAGAAGGAATGTGTATTTGATTACACATTTTTATCGATTGTTGCGCGGTATGATCGATAATCCTGAAACTATGCAGAGCATTGGTTTGTATATTCCTGATAATTACATTAGGCATCGTTAGCATAGATTGTTTCAAATTCCAATATATAGGATCAACCTGCCGATGGTTATGCCTGTTGGAAGAGCCACAGCTATGCTGAACACAATCGCTTTGGGTATTGATATATTCCATGTGTCTGAGGGGGTTTTCCGAAGCGGGATTCTCCTACACCTTTGACAAGATTTTATTTTATTTTTAATCTATTAAATATTTTTATTTTGATAAATATACTTCCATAATATGTATGCCTTGAACACTTAGTTTGTAATGTACATATTAGGTCCTTACATATGAAATTGGCGTTTAGTATGGGAGGAACATAAAGCCGATTTTTTTTTATTATAATATATTTATTTAATCAAAGTATGTACCATTGCTATCTATGCACTTTTGCCATCTCATAGTTAGTTCATCGATCCCTTTACTAAAAAAACCATTCGGACGGGAATCAATAAAATCTTTGAAGGCGGTTTGGACTGCCCCATCGGAGTTGAATTTTTTCCTCTGCAAGAAGTTATCCAAATTTCGAAAAAAATGGTAATCTGTTGGGGCAAGGTCCGGAGAGTATGGTGGATGTCTTAGACATTCCAATTGAAGCTCCTCTAATTTGGTAGCCGTCTGTTGTGCAGTGTGTGGTCTAGCGTTATCATGAAGCAGCAGTGGCTTAGAGCGATTAACCAGCCTCGGTTGTTTAGCAGCTAGTTTTTCCATCATGGTTTGCAGTTGCTGACAATAGACATCTGCCGTAATCGTCTGGCCAGATTTAAGAAAGCTGTAGTGAACGACACCAGCACTAGTCCACCAAACGCTCACAAGTAACTTTTTTAGAGTCAATTTTCGCTTGAGGCATGGTTTGGCTGGTTCGGCAGGGTTCAGCCATTGCGATGAGCGCTTCCGATTATCATACAGGATCCACTTTTCATCACAGGTAATGATTCGATTTAAAATCCCTTCATTATTGTGCCGGTTGAGTAATGCAACGCAGCAGTCAACGCGCGTTTGTTGATTTGCCTCACTCAATTCGTTAGGTACCCACCTTTTAAGCTTTTTCACCTTACCAATTTGCTTCAAGTGGATTAAAACAGTTTTATCACTAACACTGCAGCCTGCAGCTAACTCGGATGTGGTTTGCGATGGATCTGCTTCCACAATAGCCTTCAATTCTTCATTATCAACTTTGGTCTCCGGCCGTCCACGGGGCTTGTTCTGCAGGTCGAAATTTCCAGAACGAAAACGTTGGAACCAAAAACGCACTGTGTTTTCTTTTGCGGCACCGTCGCCATACACATCATTAATCCTTCGAGCCGTTTCTGCAGCACTGGTGCCACGGTGGAACTCGTACTCGTAAATAACGCGATATTTCAAGTTTTTCATTTTGTAAACTGAGTGACGCAAAGAAAAAAACAATTGAGGAAAAAAAAAATGAATGATAAATTTCAAAACACAAATACATGAGTAAATAGCTGTATAAATTTGGATTTGGAATTCCTAACCAAAGAGAAGATATTTGAGATCAAATTTGCCAGTACGGCGAAACGCCAATTTCATATGTAAGGACCTAATATAAATAAATAAACTTGTATACATATTTTTGGATAACACTCACGATAATTTTTCAATTGGGTATAATAGTTCTAATATAATATAATAGTTAATAATATTAATTAATACTCTGATATATATTAGGTCCTTACATACGAAATTGGCGTTTTGCCGTACTGGCAAATTTGATCTCAAATATCTTCTCTTTGGTTAGGAATTCCAAATCCAAATTTATACAGCTATTTACTCATGTATTTGTGTTTTGAAAATTATAATTCATTTGTTTTTTCCTCAATTGTTTTTTTCTTTGCGTCACTCAGTTTACAAAATGAAAAACTTGAAATATCGCGTTATTTACGAGTACGAGTTCCACCGTGGCACCAGTGCTGCAGAAACGGCTCGAAGGATTAATGATGTGTATGGCGACGGTGCCGCAAAAGAAAACACAGTGCGTTTTTGGTTCCAACGTTTTCGTTCTGGAAATTTCGACCTGCAGAACAAGCCCCGTGGACGGCCGGAGACCAAAGTTGATAATGAAGAATTGAAGGCTATTGTGGAAGCGGATCCATCGCAAACCACATCCGAGTTAGCTGCAGGCTGCGGTGTTAGTGATAAAACTGTTTTAATCCACTTGAAGCAAATTGGTAAGGTAAAAAAGCTTGAAAGGTGGGTACCTCACGAATTGAGTGAAGCAAATCAACAAACGCGCGTTGACTGCTGCGTTGCATTACTCAACCGGCACAATAATGAAGGGATTTTAAATCGAATCATTACCTGTGATGAAAAGTGGATCCTGTACGATAATCGGAAGCGCTCATCGCAATGGCTGAACCCTGCCGAACCAGCCAAACCATGCCCCAAGCGAAAATTGACTCCAAAAAAGTTACTTGTGAGCGTTTGGTGGACTAGTGCTGGTGTCGTTCACTACAGCTTTCTTAAATCTGGCCAGACGATTACGGCAGATGTCTATTGTCAGCAACTGCAAACCATGATGGAAAAGCTAGCTGCTAAACAACCGAGGCTGGTTAATCGCTCTAGGCCACTGCTGCTTCATGATAACGCTAGACCACACACTGCACAACAGACGGCTACCAAATTAGAGGAGCTTCAATTGGAATGTCTAAGACCTCCACCGTACTCTCCGGACCTTGCCCCAACAGATTACCATTTTTTTCGAAATTTGGATAACTTCTTGCAAAGGAAAAAATTCAACTCCGATGGGGCAGTCCAAACCGCCTTCAAAGATTTTATTGATTCCCGTCCGAATGGTTTTTTTAGTAAAGGGATCGATGAACTACCTATGACATGGCAAAAGTGCATAGATAGCAATGGTACATACTTTGATTAAATAAATATATTATAATAAAAAAAAATCGGCTTTATGTTCCTCCCATACTAAACGCCAATTTCATATATAAGGACCTAATAGAACTAATGGACAGTTATTCTAGTTTCTGACAAATACAGTAGACTCCCGATTATCCGGTTCAGATTATCCGGGATGTGGATTAACCGGGATGAATTTCAAGAGTCACTGAAAAAATATTTTTTTAAATAAATTTTTTCTCAGAGTTTATAATGGCCAATTATGTGTTTAGAGTTGAAAACTTCAGTTGTCCATCATGTTCGAAAAGTGATATCTCAAAACATTTTTTTTTACTTTTATTATTTAGTTTGTTTTAGTGCTTTATGAGTTAGTTGCGTCCAGTTCACAAAGTCACTTTCTTATAACAAAGTGCGTAATTTATGACAGCAACATTTTCCGACGTCAGCTGTTTGGGATGTCACAGTTTTTATTTTATTTGCGCAGCCAAAGCAAAATATTTTTATGAAGAATTGAAGTTGCAAGGTGATTTTATCACGTCTTCTGGTTGGTCAATGTGGTTTTAGAAGAGGCAAGACAAAAATTAAGCAGTGATGAACTTGTTATATGAGAAACCTCTAAGTTCCGAGCATTTGTAGAAACCAAACATCTTATGCTGGAGAAAATTTACAACATTCATATAGCCGGATTGGAATTGAATTTTTTTTTTCTAATTTGAAGAAAATCATGAAGAATATAGTACAGGGCCTAATACAGATCCTTGTGGCACTCCTAGATTGTTTTCTATACATTCTGAGTATTTATCGTTTATTTCAGTTCATTCCATACAATAGTGCTGGCACCATACACACATTAGTGCTGGCACCATACAATAGTGCTGGCACCAGAACTCCATTAGGTACCGCTAGTCATATTTTGCCTAGAGCCTCAGAGAGGCCTTCGTTCACTTTTGTTCTTGTTCTTGTTCTACATTTCCCATTAACCATTCCCAATTCCATTTTTCACTGCCAAAAGATTACACCATGCTTTTTTCTTCTCATTCACAAGTTCTGTTATCTCATCAACCCACCATGCATCGCCTTTCTTCCTCAGTTACACCGCATACCTCCGCGGCTGATTCACACAGACTCTCTTTAATGTGTTCCCACACACTGTCAATATTCTCAGACTTGGCAATAGGCTCATCGAATCAATCTTTTGATGGTTCCTCTTTCAAATTTATTTCCGATTCTTTTTTTCAAATTTATCTCTGATTCTTCTTACAATATTTCCGTATACATATATGATAAAATATTTCATAAACTTTGTTATGTCATATCTGTGCCTAAGTTAATATTATCATTTTATATTTACTCTCATATCTGTGCTTAAGTTAATATTATCATTTTATATTTACTTATCGCATCTGGCAAATATTTAGAAGTATACAATTATTATGCTTCTAAATGTTTAACTTTCAAATACATATCTTTTTGTTTTTCTTTTTCAATCGGCATCTTTGATTGTTGTAGAGAAATTATAATAGAAGCATTAAAAAAGAAAAATATATTTTATAAAATATTTTTTATTCAATTTTTGTAATCGAGTTATTTATACATATTCTTGAAATTTTTGAAACCACCATAGCCAGCGGATTCATTAAAAAAATTGTGATTATTTATGTTATTATTATTATTTTATTATTATGTTATTATTATTAAGTATGATGTTAATAATGTGAGTAACTTAGACCTAGGTGTCTCCAGACAGCTGGCTCGTGGTAGGGGGCTAAGGAGTTCCTGCACGAAACTACTTCAAACCATTTGTTTTGCACCTTTTGTATTCATCTTCATATCAACTTACTCTAGTCCTTTGTTTGTTTTAGTTGCCTTTTGTTTAAAACTTGATATTGTTTTATAAAAGGATATCTTTTCAAAAGAGATAATGTTACGCCTGGATACTTCTTAAATGCTTCATAGGGTTCACCAAAAGTAAAACTTAATGATTTTTTATTTAATAATACTAAAGATTTATTTGATAGTTTATATGAAAGGTTTTTGATAAATATTTGTACATTGTTTCGCATGCCACTTTTGCTTTCGTATGCCTCATAGTAATCTTACTAATAATAGAAAATAAGGTGAAAGATATTTATTTTTCATGTTTCTTTTCACATGACAATCTACTTTAATGACATGGACTAACTAACTAACTAACCCATCATGCCGTTTCTCAGATAAAATTATCCAAAAATATAAAGAATAAATTGGATGGTTTGAGATAGTAAAACGAAAATCTAATTTTTGCAGATTCGACAGTATGCCTAGGGTCTGTCGATATTCTTATCATATTCAAATATTAATGTAATATTGTCATAATAATTTTGCACACGTCTGCCTAGAGCTCTGCCGAGCACAATCGGATCTATCAGTATTTTTGGAGCCAAAATAGTGTTTCTAGACTTTAATTTTTAATTTCTTCTTTTTTGTTTCTTTGTTACTTCTGATTTTACTTCCCTTCTATGATTGATTTGGGGCTCTCTGAAAGGCAGTTGCAACTTGGCCACACTGAAAATCCATCACTTGTTCCAAGAGTAACAAAAAGTACATAAAATATTATGTCTGACACAATGCAAGTATGTACATGTGCAAAATATTATTAGCTTCAGTTGTCTTATTTAAACAAAATACGTGTCAGCCTAGATCTTAATGGCTCTCAAATTATTATTTTTAAATCTCAGTTCATATTATTTCGTTTTGAACACAGGTGTGCCTATGTATTAGATAATATTATAAAAGTCATCATTTTTACAGCATAAAACAAATATAATCATCCTTTTTTTTTTTTACCAATTAAAATCGTAATATGTAATCGTAATTTCAATATGCAATTTTCCTAGCTCCCTGTAGCTCATAGAACTTGGATTCATTGTAGTTGTCAAGCAAGAGTGATTTTATTGTTAATAAAAGAGTGGACTACATATTCCTGCGGCTCTGTCTTCAGCTGGGCATTTCATTCAAGTGCTGGCTTATGAATTATGTGAATTTATTATTTGTCTTCATATTCAAGCCGTGTAAACTAGAAGCATTGTTTATTTTAATCTCTCTTGTTTTGTACATCTTCTTTGAAAAGATGAGGTCAAATCTATCATTTTCAAAAGTATGTATTCCTTCAGAGTTAATTGTATCAAAGGTTTATGTGTGAATTCTGTAAATTTATAATAATGTGCTTTTTTTCAATATTCGTTAATGTTTTATCAATACTGTGCTTTTTTGCGTTGTGTCAACTGACTTGATGGATAAATTTACTTTCAGTTGCAAACGGATATGATGGAGCAGCGCGGCAGGACCAGTCCTGTGATGCTGGGCGGGAAGGGGACAGCCCCCGGCTCTAGCGCATCACTCCTGGTCACCCGACACCAAGGCACGCAGGTCCGTGTTCTCACTCTAAACCATGGGGAACATCTCGACTCTTCAATATTCAGGTAAAGTCAAAATTATAATACATTTTCAATTTTTTTTTGTTTCAGAGATGTAATATAATAATTTTTGATAATAGTAGGTGCAAGAGTGATCCCTATTTTATATTTTGTTTCCAAAAAAAATAGCTCTATATTCCTATCTAAAATAATGTATGTATATTAAATGAATCCTCTCATATCTCTTAATGTAATAAATAGTTTATTTGCATGCTTTATGACTAATATCACCATCATCCTCAATCAGATTGCATATATTTTTGCCGAATAATCTGTAATCTTCTGAAGGTGAGCTCCAATATTATTATTTTGATTGGAAATTCATGATTTGATGATAAATAGTTTTGAGACTGATTGAAGATTTGAATTCAGGCACACCATTCATATACGCAGACGACAGTGATAACACTGCCATAATCCCAACCAGTTGTTTACCCACCCCATCAAAAAATTGTTTTTTCATGTAATGAAAATTAAGATAACATTGAGCTGATATGAGGTTAAACAAATATTTGGTGACACCTGAGTACAGTTAACAATATTCACAATATAATCTGTTGTATGTCAATGTACCAATAAAAATCTCATTTTATCTGCATGAACTTTTTGGTTATCATTTGTTTTATCATAAATTTTTCATAGGATCTTGCACAAGAAAACAGATAGCATAATGGGTGCCAAAAACATAGACAGATGGCATAATGGGTGCCGTATGGCCTAATAATAGTATTTTTTGATGGTAACAAATAAATACGTACATTCTAAAACTGTTACCAGTTCGAAAAATTTACATTATTATTTACTAGAATATAGTCAATTAAACTTTTTGCCATAATATCTTTAATAACTTTTTTGCTTTTTTAAAATAGAGATGCGAACACGTAAAACTAAGTTCTATGAAAACAAGACTAACTTGCTGATCTCTTGGAATGGGGCTTGAATCACCAACTATTGGATCACTAGACGAGAGCTATAACCATTAGACCAACGAGCAATTAATTAAGTATTATTGCCAGTAATGCTTAATCAATTAATTTAATTACCGCTAGTATGTAATACTTTTTGTTGCTAGACCCTGCAAGCGGTTGTGCTAGCTGCCACGCGGCCATTGCCATCTGCAATTAACTCTTGCCCTTTGCCTGATGCTAGGCCCTGTGGGCAGTATAGTGGCCACTATGTGGCCATTAACAACTGTCGCCAATTGCTTGCTAAAAGATGCAGCGGTCTGCTTGCTGTTTGACCTTATTATTTACTGCTTGGCTTTCCGGGTGGCTATAGTATATGTTATTATAATATTAGAGTATGAATACAGTTTCATTAAAACAGTAAGGTATAAAGCAAAAATTTTCGGTAAAAAGTTTGACATAGAGTATCAATCAAGAAAATATTAAAGTTATATAGATATTATTAATTATATTTGTCCGCATTATATAGAATTTTTCAATATTTTTTTAGAGAAAACTAGTCACATTAGAGAAAAAAATTCATTCCGCAATAGTCAAAAACAAATTTATTTTTTTGGCACAGGAACTCAGGCTTGATTTCAATCCCCAGGCTTACTTTTCTCGTATGTATCTGAATTCATTACTTTTATTTATTGTATTTTGCACATAAATTAAAATTAATAGTATACCGGTAAATTAAAATGTCAAAACACAAACTGTCACAATATTTTATGTGAAAATTAGGAGCTTTGTGACACCGTGTATTATTTTTTGGTAACAAAAATAAATATTGTCATCTTTTCAGGTTAGACAAAGGATGTTTTCTGCATTTCCGTCCTGGCCCGAGTCTGATGGGACACAAAGTGTTTGTGTATTGTAATTATGCAGACCAAGCAAGCGGTATGTCATTATTTATTTTTTACATATTTTTAAAATTTCACAAAATTCAAATAAATAACTGAAGCAGATATAGATAACTCATATAATAACCGTGTTCCAAAACATTATAAATACATTTTTTCTAACAGTTCTATTTTGGAACGGGTGTCACCATTATCTGGAAAACAGTTTTTATATTGATGGTTTTTGTGTTTAGTTTGTAGAACTTCATGTTTATTTTTAATGAAGTTTAAAATAAATAAAAATTTAATAAATATTATTATTATTAAGTTTTGCAAGTTATCTCTTTCCCTATGGGTAATTGGATGTTTATGGAGAAGCCCATGTATATTAAGATTCTTTTTTCCCTAGGCACTTATCATTTAAGATTCCCCGGTATATAAAATTCAATGTTATGCTTGATTATCAAAATTCCCCGTTTTCTTTAAGTGATTAACTAAATTACTTTGAAAGTGTTATTTTATTTATACTCATGAGATTATTACATTAAATATTATTTTAATTTATGGTCTTGATTTTAGATTTCTTAAACATATTAAGAAGTGGAGAGAAGATAATTTTTTGTTGACTATTTAATCAATATATATATATAAAAAGAAACCCGTGTTTCCCTATCCGCCAAGTTTTCTCCACAACCAGCCACAACCACCCACCGGTGGTTATGGTGGTGGATAGCCCTTGGTGTCACATCGAAAATATGCGAGTTTGGTGGGGGTGACTGTGCGTGGGTGGGAGTGGGTGACGAAAATGTGCTTTCTAGCACATTGTTTTGTTATGGGAAGGCCGCAAATGCTTCAGATTGCTTCAAAATAGGCGCGCTGACTGTGTCGGTGAGTCTAGAAGGTTCCGGAAAAACCTGCTCTAGAAAGTTCTGGAAGGATAAGGTTCTAGAAAATTCCGGAAAGCTCTATAAGGTTCTAAACTGAGTGGCGGAATGTGTCGGTTTGTCTAGAAGATTCCTGTACATTTGAATTTCTTGAAATTTCTGGAAGGAGAATGTTATAGAAGGTTCGCGAAAGTTCTATGACGATCCAAACACTGTTCTAAAAATCTACACGTGCGAAGCCGCGCGGGCACAGCTAGTAGTATTATATTTGGATCGTTTGTGTGTTTATTAATTTCAAGTTGTTTGAGTAAATTCATTCTGAAACCTTTGGTTTCTACATGTAAAGTTCTTGGCGCATTATTACCGAGCGGGACATGGTTTTCCTTTAACCGGTCGGGTGCTGGAGTGCAGACCTGCGCGAAAACTTTTGTATCCTCTATGTGCCGGAGCGCAGATCTGCGCTCCCTAGACGCGAATTCGGCCTACTTTACCTGCGTTTATGAGTTTTTAAAGCTTATTATTGGTTGTATCCCAAGTTTTTGAATAAATAAACAAGTTCTATTTGTCAAGTAACCTCATTTGCCACGCAAACCGGACAAAAAATCATTCCAAATGTAGTCTTCGAACCGCGCATTAATTGTGTTATTTATCTGTTAAAAAGTGTATTTTTTTAATAAAAAAGTGTTCAAATTAAGTATTTTTATATTCTTTGATATATTTAGAATGAAAATATTGAAATACAATATCTTTAGTGTTATTGCTTCCATGATTTTATTCAATAAACATGTGCGCACATTTCTGACAGTAAATTTCGTTACTTATTTTCATAATTAATGAATAACTAATTATTGTACAAGTAATTATTGAAATATAAGTAATTACTGAAGTCTGTATATTGAGAAACCAGAAACTGCAATTTCTTAGTGATTATTGTTGATTTTTACACGAATATAACCATCACAAAAAAGTGCCTAAAAAAAAATAGTGCGCGCAATTGCGCGGCAGACAGGGTACATTCCACGTTACGTATGGCCAGCATCCGACCGGTTAATAGATGAGTTGCAAATTTTGAATCTAAATTTTTATTTTTGTAACAACGCATATACCTTGTAACAGTGGCCTAGCAAGCCGAAACAGCTGTCACATTTAAAATAAAATTTTATTTATTTTAAATTTCATTATAAATGGAAAACAGTTTTTAATATTTAAGCAAGTTTTTAATATTTAAGCAAGAATATATTTTGACCATCTTGTCCTTGACTCTTATCTATACTTATATTTATTTATAGAATCACTGTCACTTATTGCAGGTTACCAGCAAGCGTCTAGTGACATTTAATTAATTATTGATTGATAGTACATACTATAAAATCCCACTACATTTTTCCAAATTTTCAATAATTTGATATATTTTTTTCCTATTTAATTGATAAACACAAGTTACTGGCTTTGAGATGATTTGTTAGTCAAAATGATAAATCAATTAATGTAAAGAAAATAGGAGCGGCAATTTTTACTTTCTTTTAACTCGTGGCGTCTGCTTGACGCAAAAACTTTGGATCGATTTTTAACCCTTTTCCCGTGATCCAATCGAGCTGAAACTTTGCAGCAGACTTATGGCGACGATCAAGAAGATCTATCAAATTTTTGTTAAAAAAATAATAATTATAGTATAATTTTGGATTTTTCAAATTTTTAATGGTTTTTTCATAAAACTCAGTAAGTTGTATGGAGATTCCGACACGTTTGGTAGACACGGGAACTGATTATAGTATAATTTTGGATTTTTGGAAATTTTTTATTACTCCCTTTCGTAGCATCGCCCGACCGAAGCCCAACGCATAGGTCAAACGCTAAACCAGTTTCCACTAGTAAATGAGAAAGGGAGTATAATAAAAACTTGGTTTTTATGGGTTAGTTTTTTATATTGTTTATTTAGCCCCCTTATCTTTGGGTGTAAATAATTAAAATATGCGGGTTATTTTTAACAATTTTAAAATTAAATTTTTGCTGGGAAATATTTTATTAAAGCATGTAAAAATTTTGTTTTTTCAGATATCATTTAATTTCGTATCACAATTGGTATTATCAGGGGTGGTCAACACATGGTTTTGTAAAATAAGTAAATCACAAAAGCAAATCAGACACAGTTCAAATAACAAACAACAACAATAGAAAATAATAAAGTGGACAAAAAATAATCAAACACAAACAATTATAAATGATTTTTTTGTCTAAAAAATTATCAAATACGAATATATACAGTCAATTATAACCAAATATCTATACTTATAAACGATTGTTAATGTAGTCCTGAAAATTTCCAATCTAAACTCATTAAAAATCTGACACTGGCTTCCCACACCGAGGGTTACGGATTTGATTCCCGGTGAGGTCACAATTTTAATATATTTGATTTACTCACGTCTGGGTGTTTTGTGATGTATTTCGCTTCTGTAATTGGGCCTCCTGGCCTGTTAAGCGTAAAAAAAAAATAAGAAAAATACCTAATACAAGCACATCTAAAGATATAAAGTCTTTTAAAGAATATTTTTTTGAAATACTAAATAAATAAATATTTATAACAGAATAATTTAGATGATTTTACGCAAAATATTTCTAGAAACCGATGTAAAAATTTTTGGGCATAAGCACGCACGTAGTCTTGATAAAAACTGGTTAGCAAAACATTAGTAGATGAAATACGTCCCATATTTATAACCGCTATTTTTCGCCACTGCGTATGGGATATGGGTTGGCGGTATTTTGTCCGTAGTAGATGCGCATATCGCGTTCATCTGTAGGCATAAGGCAGTTAAAATAAATTTGTGCTCTGAGTTACCCAACATGTTTCAAACATTCATTTTGTTTCTTGAGGAAAAGATAGCAATATGCTGAATACAATATGTATTTTGAGTATGAAAACAGAACATAGGTAAACATACAATATAGATTAATTTTTTTTTGTAATAATAATACAATAATGATAAATAAAACATATTAAAATATGTATATATTGGTATTCTTCAACGCTTACTTCTTAATTATCTTACTATATTCTGCATTGAAATGCTTTAAGGGATTCACAAATAATTTTTTATTATTTAAAAAATTGAATATATACTGCACCAGATACAACAGTACCATTTGAAATGGTTCTATGAAATTTGCAACTCTTTTAGGAGCTGACCAAGCAGAGTTCATTCGAAATCAGTACTATTCGTTGGAATGGAACCGACCCAATCCTGATAATGTGTGGGCCCCGCCGACTATGCTTGGAACGGGTGTCTTGGTTCAAGACACCGACATGTACTGTGAACTGCTGGCCAACAAGCCAGGAAGTTATCACTTTTATTTTGTCTATGAAAACAAGTAAGTTTTTTCACTTCTCTCAGTCTGCTCTTCTAACATTCTTCTGAGATTTTGCATGCAAATTAAAATAAGACAATAAAATATTACATTGTGTATGAGCATTTTATAATATTCATCATGAGAATGTAGGAAGTAATTAATCTGTTTTTGTTTGTAGTGGTTCGACCGTTGGGCCTCAAGGTTCTGGGTTTTTCCAAGTACTTCCGACCCTTCGCTTTGGGAGGAACAACCAAGATTGGCTTCCCCTGGATTGCATTCAATGCCAGACAGTAATGGCCAAGTCTCTGGGACCACTCAACACCTGGGAAGGGAAGCTGAGGGTAGCGCTAGAGTCTGGGTACAACATGGTGCATTTTACACCGATACAGGAGCTTGGGGCGTCCAACTCTGGTTACAGTTTAGCAGATCAACTTCGTGTCAATCCCATCTTTAGCCCCGATGCCAGCAGAGAAGTCACCTTCAATGACATTGAAGGCATCATCTCTAAAATGCGTACGGATTGGAAGGTCATTAATTAAACTACTACTTTTCTTCCTTTACATTAAAAATTTAAAAAAAACATTTCTACCATATACAGGAAAATCATGTAAATTCGAACCCCAATATGAACCTAATTAGAAAATCTACATAATTTTAAATTTTTAGAATACAGTCCATAGAATATACTAGTCTCAAAATATTAATTTTATAGTTGATTAACCCAGATAATTCGTGATTCTAAATAAATTTGAGATCTTTTCGCCATAAATCAATACATTTTAAGTCACATAGTTAAAATATTTTTAGAAAGAACTTTATAAAAAAACTAATAATGCGTGCAACTTTATGATTGCATGCACCTGTGTATGATGTTCTTTATGCACTGCGGTATCTTGTGGAATCCACTTTTTTTTTAAATAGACATGCGAATACGGAATGCGTGTCATATCAATATTCTCATTATTTTCAAACTAAGGTAAAACACTTGTGCTATGAAAATAGGACTGACTTGCTGGTCCGGAGTAAGATTCAAACCCGCGACCTTTGGATCACGAGGCGAGAGTCCTAACCACAAGACCAACATAACTGTATACATTTTCGATTAAGGCCATCCAAATGTGACGAAATGGAAAAAATAATTAGATTTTTCCATAACAGCAAATATGTCAATATTGGATTTTCAAAATAATTTCTTAAAGTGTGCAAAAAATAGATAAGTTTATCATAAAATTAAGGTTTTTTTCACGAGTTTTACGATTTTTGGCAAATTTCACATTGAATTTCGATTTTTATTATTTCTTTGTATTTCCAAATAGTGGGGTTCTGCATAATTCAAAATGTTTTTTTGGGGATTTGAATCTCGAATTAACGAAGTTCTACTGTACTATCTCGTGAGAGAATATGGGCATTAATTATCCTTAGCTCTACCCAAATGAGTTTCTCCGCAGTATGGAGTTTGGGATCAGAAGGAATGTGTATTTAATTACGCATCTTTATTGATTGTTGCGCAGTATAATCAATAATTCTGAAATTATTTAGGTTTGTATGTTCCTGATAATTACCAAGACAGCGTCAGTATAGATTGTTTCACATTCCAATATACAGAACCAATGCTTATGCATGTTGGAAGAGTTACTTCCATGCTGAACAATATTGCTTTGGATTTTGATGTGTTCCATATTTCTGAAAGGGTTTTCTGAAGCAGAATTCTCCTACATCTGATATGTATCATGATCTCCTACATATGAAGATCTTAATAAGAATTGTTTTATATGTATACTAATTAAATTTTGTAACATGTACAAATTAAATTAAAGTTGTAATGTATATCTATATATATATTATATATATATATAATATTTTTTTACGCTTCAAGAGGCACAATTACAGAAGCGAAACACATCGCAAAACACCCAGACTTGAGTAAATCACATAGATTAATTGTGACCCCAGCGGGAATCGAACCCGGAACCCTCAGTATGAGAAGCCAGTGTCATACACACTGGGCTACGAGGGCCACCTCGTATATGTTATATATCAAATAAATTGAAAATTTAAAAATTGTATTGAAATACCAAAGTAAAAATGACAATATAGGATGTTGTTCCAGGTCCTATCTATTTGTGACATTGTACTCAATCACACTGCAAATGAGTCTCCCTGGTTGGTGGAGCACCCTGAGGCGACTTATAATGTGTACAACTGCCCCCATCTGCGCCCAGCCCTGATGCTCGATGCTCTGTTGGCCAAGCTCACAGAAGATGTAGGCCGGGGCGATTACGAGTCACGCGGGGTGCCCAGCAGAGTTAATCAGCCACAGCACTTGGATGTAAGTATTTCATCATTACGCAATTCTCTCACTTTAAAGAGCAAACCATAATACCTGAACAATTTTTGCATATGTGACATGTTGTGCATGATGCTTGAAGTTTATGAACAATGTGCAAACAGAATTTATTATTTTTGTGAGAATCAAAGATAATAGTTTTGTTGTCTATCTGTCTGTTGTAAGGTCTGTAAATTTCTGGAATTAAAACATTAGATAACTAGAGTGTGACATGCACGGTTTATTTTGCACGGTCACGCAAGGCAAGTCGTTATTATTATTTCCCGCGTGTATAAATATTCCGAAGTATAAATTATAAATAATAAATTTATATTTCTGGTGTAGTTGAATGCAAGTATTGCAAGCTCGAAAACTCAATGATACCATCACAGGGTCCATCCAGAATTATGTTTTTTCCAGTACATACATATTTAAAAATAACGTTTTATCACTTCTACTTTAATTATTTTAAATTAATTTTACTTGAATACATGCAGTTTTGTACTTGGAGTACCTAAGCTTTCTATTTATAATGTGTATATGATTACTTTATTTATTAATAAAAAAACTTTTAGCATGGTTTTTTTTTAAGAATTGCCTTCGGAGAGTAGGTATACAAACAATTCTTCTGGTATATTCCTTTTTCATTTTGCACAAACCTTAAAAATAGTAGTTTTCTTTTTAGACTTTTACGCTTTAATAGGACCTAAGGTCCAATTGTCGGATCACATAACGCCCTGGCTTGAGTAAGTTACATAGAATTATTGTGATCTCACTGGGAATCAAACTCAGAACCCTTAGTGTAAGAAGCCAGTGTTATGCCCACTGGAAAACGAGGGCCATTCATGGGATGATTCAAAAGATATTTTTTTGTTCTTTGAAAGATACTTTCTTAATTTTGATATGTTCTTCAGCTGATTTGACGAGTATTTTAAAACACATTTATTTTACACTTTTTTTTACACTGCATCTCACATTTATTTTACACTGCATGTTAGGCCCTGTGGGGGGCCTACGTTGGCCGCGTCGCGGCCAATTGTGTCTGCTGCATAGCAAAAGTATCCACTTTTCAATACAGAATACAAAATTTACTAAATATCCTGAAAAAATATATATTTAAATATAAATACGGATAAAATTACACGAAACATAAAATCACTAGATTTGCAGTTCTTTAAACATGTAAAACGTAATATATGTTTAATGTTTAAAAATGTAAAATAAATATTATTAAAGCAAAAGTTTAAGCTAAAAAAACTAAAAACATTAAAGATGAAAATAAAAACATACTTACGTTAATCTCATAAAGCTGTTTGGCGGTTGCCAAACGTCTAACGTTAGACGGTTGCCAGTTACCAGCACAAAAAAAATATTTCGCCGTTTTCATGAAAATAAAAACACGGATTTTGATAAATATTCCTCGAAAATATTTTTAAAACAATTAATTTTCGTATTATTCATATTTTTAATATTTAAAGTATTAACTTTGTGGTTAGACATTGTAACAGAATGTTAGTTAAATTAGTATAAACCACTACCAGATAGTAGTGTAGTGTTGGTCCTGACAAAGAGACTTAATTCAATGTCTTTTAATCTTTTTAATGTACTCTAAAATGTTTTTTTTTAACTGGTAACAATTAAAAGTCGGAGACGGTTGCAAAGTTTTTAGCGTAATTATAATAAGATTCTTTCAATGTAAGGGGTGGTTGTATTAATTTGGTTTATAGTAATAGTTATGTTTAAAGTATAGATTTTTGTATTCTACATCAATCAAACAATCCGTTTTTGTAAAAATCTATGTTTTAAACATAACTATTACTATAAACACACCGACCCTAAGTGTTGTAACATTAAAAAAAGCATTATCGTTTTATCATATTTAGATACAGTTTCAGCATGCTCCTGAAGTTTACTGATAGTTTTACCGAAGAGTAGAAGCTTAATCACTAGTTTTGTGATATTTTTAAGTACAGATGGGTATAGTTGCACATCATTACAAGACTAGCTTAATTCAATCAGCCTTATTTTAAATGTTTGAAAGTACATTGTGCATTAAAAAATCTTTTACAGGCTATTAAAAACTTGCTGCTAACTCAACTATTACCTGAAGTAAAGCTTCACGAGCTGTACCTATGCAATGTGACTGATATTGTTTCAGAATTCTTCATTCTGGCTAGAAACAAGTAAGTAGATCACGTTACATTATGGACTATCATAATTCTGGTTAATAAGCATTGAAATAAACAGTGGTGGAATTATGCCACTGCGAAGTATTAAGCTCCACATTAGATTGAGGGACCCAAAATGTCAATTAAAGTCTCGCTTTGACACAAATTGAATAAAATTATTAAAACCTTGCAAAATATGTAAATCTGGTTCAAATTTCTGCATCGTTTTAATAATTTTATTTAACTTGTATCAAAGCGAATGAATTTTTAATATTCAATATTGTCATAGATTGGCAAGCAGAAGGAATAGCGCACTGTTCGAATACCTTGCAATACGTCACAACACTATCGCAGCATCTAGAACGGTTTACAATTATCTACATCCTTCGGGGAACAGCCTAGAAGTGACGGGAACCTCTTCCTAAACACTAGAATAATCTAGGAGGTTCGATAATCTAGTTTTTTGTATAAACAGCGTGGATCTAGGCCGCCGCGAGAGTTATATTTTTTGACAGTTTGTTTGATGCAAAGTTCGCGCGAGGCAATGACCAGATGTGTCCAGTCGCGAATTTAGGAACAATAGACACCAGCGAAATAATCGAATGAGTACTTATCGAGTGGCGAAATAAATAAGTGTGGGAATTGAATGTTCTACGAGCGATAAATAAAGTGTTCCAGTGATATCAAAGTGTTCATTTATGAGAAATAAATTGCGAAATAGTGTGAATTCAAAACGAATATTAAATTCAGTTTATGTTAGTGACTTTGTCCATTTAATAATTAATTAATCACTAATAAACAAATCTCTAATTAATTTTCAACGCTTTAATTTGTTTCCCAAAGCCACGATCCATGACAATATGTTACTTTCATGATGCTCCAATGTTTTACAGAGAGGTCAGAAATATCGAAAAAAAAATGCAAACTTTGATGTCGCTTATCTGCTTAACTGTTGACATCACATCACCAAGAATCCCCACCTTAATACTGTATAGTGACCGTGCCAGAGACCTAAGTACCTGTGCCAATTTTCTTTTATATTTTTGTGTGCTTTTATATTTTTACTGCTGATGTACTTTGTTTTCTTGACTTTAAATCAATTGTTGTGATAAAACTTTCTCCATTATTTCCACACCCGTTGTCACTTACACTAAATTTGAAACAATCTACTCCGTTTCAATGTACACAATAGTATCCTGCTAGTATGTTTGGTTAAGGACTAGGATATCGCAAAATGAAAATGTATTTTTCATGTTTCAGAGCAAGGATTTTTGAGTTGAGATTGTATATGCCTAAACACACACATTTTTATTTTTAAGAGTGTGTGAATACTAAAGGAGACGAGATAATATTTTTTTCCCTACTATTTAATGGATAAATAAAATAGTTTTCAAGAGTAATACGTTTATATTATATACTATAGATATACAAGGTCCCTTTTTTCCATTTTCCATTTTTTTTGTCACTGGTTATCAATGTTAAAACATGGATTATTTTTCATTTCCAGAGTTCCTCCTGTCTCAGTTACCATTGACGAAAAGGAAGATCTAAAAATAGTTCAAGATCCACAGTATAGACGTATGTCTTCAATGGTGGACATGGAATTAGCACTTCGACTGTATAATATTTATAGGTAAT
Organism: Agrypnia vestita; assembly: GCA_016648135.1. Classification (NCBI taxonomy): domain Eukaryota; kingdom Metazoa; phylum Arthropoda; class Insecta; order Trichoptera; family Phryganeidae; genus Agrypnia; species Agrypnia vestita. The sequence continues at coordinate 36,923 of JADDOH010024464.1, forward strand.
ATTCAACTGTAAATTATCTGAGAAAAATGTCTTCAAATGCTTGTCAACTGATTTATATACGTATTTGATTACATTTGTGTTACAGGGCAGATTGTTACGATGAAGATTCTCGACTGAAAAAATGTACAGAGGAATTGAAAAAGAAGTTGGAATTGCTAAATCATGATATGTTTGAAGAAATACAGGGACACTTAAATTATGCAGTTGACAATTGTATTGCGGGAATGAGGTAAACCGTGTTTTTTTAAATTATTTATCATAATGTAGCGTCTCCTGATAATCCGGGACAAATTTCAAGTCATTAAAAAAATATTTTTTTTAATGAAAATGTTCCACATTGTTCATAATGTAAGTTAAGTATATAGTAATTGTAAAAGCAGCATTTTTGGTGTGCATAAATACAAGCGAAGTGCGCGATTTTCAGACAGTAAGTATAGTGCGTGATTTTTTTTATAACACTTTTGGATTAATCTTGAAATCGTTTATCCGGGATTTTTTTTCACCATTCATTTGGATAATCAGAAGTCTACTGTAATTATGTTTATTTATGTGGATGACAGTTATTCTATTAGTTTATTATTATTATTAGTGTGTTATTATTTTTATAAGATTCTTGTTACACTATTTATCAGTGTCATTTTTAAACGATATCTCAATAACCCGTTGAGAGTTTGTTTGTTTAAAAATAAAAAATAGATGTATTATCTTTTTAGGTATTTCCGAATTCAGTCAGATGGGCCAAAAATTGAAGAAGTCACAGAGAAAGATCCCCTCGTTCCGAGGTATTTCACATATCACGGATCAATATCGAACATGAAAGACATTGAGAATAAAATGTATTCACTAGATGCAAGGTTCATGATGGCTCACAACGGATGGGTCATGAATGCGGACCCTTTGAAAGATTTCGCCAATGTTAAGGACGGAACAGCAAATGTTTATTTGAGGAGAGAATTGATCGCTTGGGGAGACAGTGTGAAATTAAGGTATGCACAATCAAACTTTGTCATAAGTTAATAATAATTTATTTTTTTCTTTCTAAAAGTAAAAAATGAAGCAAATATTAACAAAGATGAAGAAATTTATTTGTGTTTTAAAATGCCGTGAATTTCCACAATTTATAGATAATGGGGAATACTGCTTTTGTAAGAAGTAATCTAAAAATTTCACGACTATGGAAAAAATTAGACTTAACATTGAATTTGATTAATTATATGACATGTCTGTATATTCACTCTTCATTATTTCTTTCAAAATAAAGAAGCATCTGTAAATCAACTGTATTCCTATTTATTAGACACAACAAAATAAAATATTTTCTCAAGGAACCTTGCGTTAATTTGTCAATGTGTGTATGTATGTATTGTAGTGGGGAGTGCAGTGCGTGGTACGTAGAGCACAGAGCACAAATGCTTAGTACCCAGGGTACCGGATTCGGCGGATTGTTAATCTTTGTCTAATAATGTTTTATAGTGTGTCTTGCACATCTTCATGCTGTCGTTCATGATGACCAATATTTTTTATCATTTGTAGCGCTTTTACATAATAATTGATGCATGTATATTCACGTATCAACCATTATATTAATGATTAATATGAATTAAAAAAATGTAAAATATTTATATTTATCTGACTTAAAAATTGAAAAAATCATATCAATCAATTGAAGAAATGCATGTTATAATTTTTGCACAGTAAGGGAAAGGTTAATAAGAAGTATAATATTGAGAAAGCTGTTATATTTATGCAATTGTTCTGTGGTTTTATATAGACCACAGACAAATTTTCAATGCACGTACTTATTTAGTAAGATATGTTAATAATGAAATTTTAATATTTTCTTGTAATCTCCAATAAAAATAATATAAATTAATGAATAAAATACTTTTATACATATTTTAGATATGGAAATAAACCAGAAGATGTGCCTTTCCTGTGGAAACACATGCGAGAGTATGTTGAATTAACAGCGCGTGTATTTGATGGTGTGCGTCTTGACAATTGTCATTCAACTCCACTTCCAGTAAGTAAAATATTAATTACATAACTTATGTCTAACACCGTATTTGAAATGTTAGTTTATATGTTTTAACTTAAATTCAATTGTCTTACATGTGTGATATTTTTACTGTCTTGTTATTTTGAATGGTTTCTTGTGATAAACTTAATTTAGTTGATTTTGAAGTAGAAAAAAGCAATGTAAATCAAAGTATGTACATAATTTTGCCTAAATAGGTGGCTGAGTACTTGCTGGATTGTGCAAGAAAGGTCAAACCGGACCTCTACGTAGTTGCAGAACTATTTACCAACTCTGATCAGACTGATAACATCTTTGTTAATCGACTTGGAATCACGTCTCTGATTCGAGGTACTAACTTGGTTTGTTTTTATCTGCTTGCTCGCAGATTAATTTTGTCATTCTGAGTTATTCTGCCTTTGGTTGGTTTTGTCATTTATGATGTTTATTTATTTCACAAAATTTGGTACAGAAATTTATGATGTTTATTTATTTCACAAAATTTGGTATAGAAAAATAATAATTCACATCCGATGCGAAAAAAAGATGCGTTTAGATACTGATTACCAGAAAATTTTGAATTTTTAAGAGTTACCACACAAGTCTATGTGGGAAATGCTGGTCAGACGTAATTGTACTTGTGTACGTGTACATGACACTGTAATTAATAAGAGGATGAGTAAACATAAAAGGGCTAGTTCATTCGGAGTCTGTTGTTCCTTTTAATCATCTACTATATATAGTACAACCGGGATTAACTTTGGTATGGTCATCTTTTTCTGTTATCATCTGTCTTCTTCTTCATATGGAGCCAATGTAATGCAAATGAGAGGGAAATATATTTTTTCGCATGAGTAATAAAGCTGCTTAGGGGTTGACCTATAAGTCAGCACAATTTGTAAAAGAAACATTGCAGATTTATAGACTTCCAAATAAAATCAACCCATAACCTATAAGAAAGTATACATCAATTGTGGCATATAGGTGCAAAACCGCCACTATCCATATGAAGCCCATATGGATAGTGGCGGTTTTGCATCGATATGCCACAATTTTTATCTGCGTTTTATATATTTAGTGATCTATTTACATTTAAAATATAATTGCATTTACACAAAAATATTGATTATTTAAGTTTAAAATGAAATTATGAAGGAAAAATTAAAATCATAATATGCATCGTTTTTGCTTCAGAGGCTTTGTCGGCCTGGGACTCCCATGAACTGGGGCGTTTGGTTTACCGATATGGAGGTAGACCTGCAGGAGCCTTTCTGCAGCCTCCTCGACGTTCTCTCACCCCCTCTATTGCCCACGCCCTCTTCCTTGACCTCACCCATGACAACCCAGCACCTGTAACCAAGAGGTATGTATGTTTATATTTCATCTATTCAGCGAAATTATTATTTATTAAAAGAATAATTAATTTAAAAAGTATAAATTTATATATAGAATGCTTCATAACTAATATATAAATAGGTACATATAAATAATATGTAATAATAATTATTTTGGAATCTGTAGCCCATTTTGTTTATGCTCGTCTCTATTGGTGAATGTATTTAAACCGGTTACACAACCGTTATGAGATTTGTACCTGATTATATTAATGATTAGTACTAGGCAATAGTGTCTGACTGAAACAGGATTTTCTACCGAAACTGAATCTTTGGTATCTGTCTCAGTTTCGGTCAAAACCGAAACCTAAACTTTTTTGGACATGTTAAAATCTATAGTTCACTGAAATTTGACTTATTTTTTACCCTTATACAGACAGTTAACATGTGTTAAATGAAATAAAAAACAATAATTGAAGCATGTGAAAAAATATATACATATATATATATTTTTGATATTACTCTTATAAAACAAAAATTATAAAAATTAACAAACATGTTAACTACTTCTTCAAACAAAAATTTGTCAATACTCAACACTTACATTATAAAGGTAGGACCTCATTAATTGAGTATTTTAATTTTATTTGCGTTTACAATCACAACATTTTGAAGACTAAATTTAACATTTTTTCATTTATTGAGATCTTTTAAATACAGTTAGTAATGTATGATTACCTAATTAATTATCAGTCTAAACAAAGGTTACTATAATTGTTTGTATGACAATTAAGTACTTAATTTAAAAATCAGTTCTTTAATTAAAAAAACAAAATTATTATTAGATTTCTAATTAACTTTAGTATTCGTAATTAAAAAGTCTAACATTGTACAGATTCATTACATTTTCCACCTCACGTCAATATCTTGCACTAAAGTATGTTCTGGCAGTCCGCATTGTTTTGACATTCTGTCAATTTTCTGGTTGATTACTCACTGTGCTTGAAATGGCCTACGATTTTTCTGTATTTTTTTAATAAATCTTTGGTATTATCGTTTGAAAATAGAGCCTGTTTTATCACCAACTGCAGTATGTATGCCACATAACCTATACCATAGTGACCACGCATGGCGCAAATCATGTTTGCTGCATTGTCACGTAAGAACATAAAAATCTTGCCATTTAAACTCCATTCATTTGCCATCTTTGTAAACTTTTGTTCAATGTAATTTCTGGTATGGTCTTGTTCCAGCATTCACGAATGCAGAGTTTCGGTGTGGCCGAAGGTTCGGCAGATTTTTTCCGAAACCGAAACTGATGCCGAAACAAGATTTTTTGCCGAAACCGAAACCGAATCTTTGGTCTGTCACTACTAGGCAACAGTTATAACTCAGATACCATTCATCGATACAATCAGATATAAATCTCAAATAACAGTACCATGTGTAAACAGTTAAAATAACAATGTGACCATCACTAATCCATATTGCCTTTATGAACACTTCTTGTAAGATTAAAAAATATATTTTGATTTTAGGACCCATAAATACTATGTATTTGATTTAAAAAAAAAATAGGAAAATGTCTCGCTATAAAATAATTTATAAATAATTTTGAAAAAAATTAGTTTGATAATCTAATAATACTTCAGAACGTATATAAAAAATAAGGAAAACACATCACATCAAGTGACAGTAATGTGAAGACTTGATAAAGACATTTTTACTATGGCTGACACCTGCAAGATATGCTCAATTTCTAATGGCGTGGAAAGAATACGAAATATCTTTTTTACATGTTAAAAAATAAAACAAATATATATGTAGTTTAATATAAATTTGGTTGTTAGGCTTTCCATCATTTTCTTTTTTACATCTGAAGCAACCTGCTCCAACTGCTTCACAATATGTAGTTATGTAACTGATGTTGATACAGCGCAAGGGTCCAATACTCGCTCTCGAATCTTTAGGTGATTGAATATAAATTTTGATTTGTCATTCCACAAATCTATTTAATTCATATTTTAAAAATGCTTAAAATTTTGCTTATAAGCATTTTTAAAATATGACTGACATGACACAAAGATTAGACTGGAAAAATTCACCAAAAAGGTTCTAACACCGGTAAATTAAACCAAGGCACAGAGATGTATATTTTAAGAAAATGCACAAACATTATGTCAAGCCAAAAGATGTGCAGAAGAACATTTAAGACGTCTGAATTTTTCCACCCCTACCGAGAATATTCCACCGATGAAAAATATGTGTAATGTGTAATATTTATGTTTGCCAGATCTGTATTTGATCTGCTGCCTTCTGCAGCGCTGGTGGCCATGGCGTGTTGTGCTTCAGGCAGTAATAGGGGATATGATGAATTGGTTCCGCACCATGTAAGATTTTTTCTACGTTATGCCTACATATGTATTTTCATATTAATTTTAATCTTAGTGTGGTATAATCACTTCCTGAGTTTTCTTTGAAATAAGGAAGAAATTGAATACCCGATCTTGTTCAGTAATTATCACTTTATTTATAAACAGTCCTCTGCGTGCGACCGTCAGTGCCCGAATGGCGTCGCTCGTTTCCCCCGCTTCCTACCGCATGCATTCATCTCTTTCACACTATCACTACGCACTCCTCATACACCACTCTATCACACTCCCCCAATTAACCCAAAAATACCTGATCTACATATTACAATACATTATATAATATTACAACACATAATATAATAATACAATATATAATACACAACCCTTAATTCCTATAACAATTTTCCTTTATTTTTTTTTTGGTATATGTGTTTGTAGGTCATCTAGGATATTGAAATCCCCCTCTTCGTGGTCTCAGCCTGTCTCTCCACGGAGTGCCTTCTGAAAGAGAAGAATCCTCATTAGCCATGGTCTTATTGTCCACTTCATAAAGTGGACCCAATTCATTCATACTCTCAGATTCATTATTTTTATCTTCCCAGTGTACCCTCCTTCCTACTAAGTGATCCATATGTCTTTTCCATTTTAATTTTCCCATAGTTTCCACTATAAAATTCCTATTTCCCAATACTTTAATAACTGTAGCAGGTACCCATTTATTTTTTGAATCTCTGAAGTCTCTTGTCATAACCTTAGAACCAATTTTAAAATGTTTTCCCCTTTTCTTCCCCCCATAATAAAATTTTTGCCTGTTCTGTTTCCATTTCATCCTCTCCTGTATCTCTCTGTTAATCCTAACAAAAGATTTACTATCGTCTGGTATCAACGTATCAAAAATTGATCTAATTTTTCTACCGATCATTAGCACGCTAGGTTCAACACCTGTCGTAATTGAAGGTGTGTTCCTAAAATCTACTAAAAATTTTAATAATCTGTCTTCATAATTTTCCATTAACCTGTTGTTAATTATCATTTTTTTAAGAAAATATTTGATTGTTTTTACGGCATTTTCCGCTAAACCATTCGAAGCTGGATGGTTAACTGCTGACGTAATATGTTTTATATTCAATTTTTCACAAAATTCTTTAAATTCTTTCGATGTAAATGCTAATCCGTTGTCTGATACTATATAGTTGGGTATACCTAGAAGTGAAAATACTCTTTTCAAGACTCTAATTGTGCAAAAGGCATTTATATTACTAACTTCAATAGCATCTATCCATTTTGATGTCGAGTCTACAATTATTAAAAAATATTTATTCGCTATGGGACCAAAAAAATCTAAATGTATTCTACTCCATACATGTTCTTCTATTGGCCAACTTCCTAATTCGACCCAGCATGGTGAGCTTAAATTTTCTTGGCATTGCTTACATTCTTTAATCGTTCGTTCAATATCTGCGTTCATTCCCAACCAATAAAAATAATTTCTCGCTAAATTTTTTGATTTGACGATTCCCATGTGAGATTGATGTATATACTCTAATATTTTTTTTTAGAATTGATGGTATTATCAATCTACTATCAAAGAATAAACAGTCGTTGAATTCTGATAATTTATCCCTAATTTGCCAATATTTTAAAATATCTCCTGAAATTTTCTTTTTCTCGGGCCATCCATCACATAGATATTTTTTTATTTCCATAAATAACTCATCACTATTGGAATTGTCTCTTATTAATTCTCTATCCAGTTTCGCATTAAACGAAATAAAATTTAAAAATTCAATCTCTACCTCTTCTACATTAATCTCATTAGTAAAAAAATCAAAACTTGCGTTATTTTCCTTTTCTGACAATTTCATTGGTAGTCTAGATAAGAAATCTGCTTTATTGTCTTTCGTATTAATATATTCAATCGTATAATCATAATTTTGTAAGATTAATGCATATCTTTGTAGTCTACTAGCTGTTAATATCGGAATATTTTTATTTTCTCCTAAAATATGCACCAAGGGTTTGTTATCACATGCTAAGATAAATTTTCTTCCATACAAATATTGAAAGAATTTTTTTAAGCCAAAAATAATTGCACTAGCCTCTTTATCCAATATTGAGTATTTTAATTCCGTCGATGTAAAAGTCTTACTGGCATAAGCTATTGGTCTTTCAATACTGTTTTCGTAAACGTGGCAAATTATCGCTGACATTCCTACATTACTTGCGTCTGTTATGAGTTTAATAGGTATATTCTGATCATAATATACCAAAATTTTATTCGACGTTAATATTTCTTTAACCTTCTCAAAAGCAATTTGACAATTATTATCCCAATTAAACTCACTCTCTTTTTTTAACAAGTTATACAAAGGTTCTAAAATACTCGCTAGATTTTTAATAAAAATCCTATAATAATTTATACCTCCTAAAAAACTACGTAACTCCGTTACATTTTTAGGTACTTCCATATTTATAATTGCTTCAACTTTATCAGGCAATGGCTGTACACCCCTATTAGAAATTTTAAATCCCAAATATTCAACTTCTTTTTTTATTAAATTCACATTTATCGATATTTACTGTTAAACCACAAAATCATTTAATCGTTTTAAAGTTCTTTCAGTTTCTTCCTCTAACCCTTCTAGCGTATCGGAGAATACTAAAATGTCATCTAGAAAACATGCAACTTGTAAATCGCTTACTACTGAATTAAGAACATTACTAAAAATTGCCGGCGATGTAGTCAATCCAAATGGCAAAACTTTATATGCAAATAAACCTAAATGGGTAGAAATAACACATAATTTCCTAGACCTTTTATTTAATCTTAATTGCCCGAATGCGTTTTTTTTAAGTCTAATTTTGCAAAATATTTTGCCCCTTTCAATTTAGCCATTAAATCTTCTATTTTTGGTAATGGATATTTTAAACGCCTTAACATAGGATTTAATGTATTTTTAAAATCTGCGCATATTCTAATACTTCCATTTTTTTTTTTTACTATAACTATTGGACTTGCCATTTCACTAATATCCATTTTCTCGATTATGTTTTCATCTAACAATCTATTGATCTCTTCTTCTACCTTGTCTTTTAAACTAAAAGGGATTGGCCTTGGTTTACAATATTTGGGTTGAAAATTCGGTAAAACCTCAATATTCACTTCGTAATTTTTAAAACTACCAGTTTTATTTAAAGATACATCCTTATACTTAGTTTTCATTTTATCTAAAAAATAATTATTATTCAATACGCTTGGCAACTCACTTGATGTTGATGCTAACACATTAATATTTGTAAACCCAATTTTAAATGTATTTATAAAATTTCTTCCTAGTATGAATGACGAACCGTTATTCACGATAACGAAATCTTGTTCAGCGATAATATTGTTGTACTCAACTGAAAACCTATAGATACCTATTACTTCGAGTGATGTACTATCATAACCGGATAACTTTATTTCACACTTATTTAACTTAATCTCCTTAAAAAAACTTTTGTATAAATGAAAGGGCATTACATTAACTCCCGATCCGGTGTCTAACATCATCTGTAATACAATTCCATTCACTTTAACCTGTAGATAAATAGGATCGCAATCTTTATAACTAATGTTCATGATTGTATTAATCACTTCACACTTATTAGCATAATGAAAACGCCCCCCACACTTGAAACATACTATATTTTTTAAAAAACAATCTTTCTTTTTATGTCCCTGTTTGTGGCAAATGAAACATTTCAACAAAATTTTACTGTCAGGTGTTTTGAACCCTGTACCACGCAAGCGCGTCATTCGATCCAAATTGTCTGTGATTGGTCGAGAGTTTGAAATGTGCCTCGATCTCTGATTGGGCCGTTCTATACTACACAAAACATTATCGTTACTATGCAAATCAATATTGTTACAACTCTCCTTTTTACTCTCAATAATATGTTCATATGTATACGCCAACTCCACACACTCATTCAAATTATTTCCCCCGGCACTCAAAAATAATTTATTTTTAATTTCCGCGTTAAATATTCCTATAATAAAAATATCTTTCAAAATTTCATCTAATCTATTGTTGAATGAACATTTAATAGCCAAACTTTTTAATCTTGCCATAAAATCTCTAATTGATTCATCATTTGCCTGTTTACAATTAAAAAAAAATTCTCTGTGTTCGTATATATTATCACTACCCTTGCAACTTTTTTCTATAATTGTACATAATTCCTCGAATTTCAAAACTGACAATTTTCTTGGAAAACATAGTTCACTCAGAAAGACAAAGGTATCTTCCGTAAGACTACTTAAGAGAAATGCTCTCTTCTTGTCTTCTGACAATTTCTCATCACCGAATATGAGAATCTGATCCAATCTTTCCTTGAAGATGGGCCAATTCCCAGACTTGTGGCAGAAAGGACTCAACCCTTTCAAAAACCCCTCCATTTTGAGCACTAGCTAAGTATTTTATTACAGGTAACAATTACTTAACTTAAGGTCCCGACCACGAAGATAGCTCGACTCCGAAGATCGTAGATGACCCTCAATAGACCCTCGTCCTTTGCCTCTATGTTTCCTGGTTGATTCTGCACTGCGCGGCTCCTTTTCCGACGTCCTTGTTCCCTTATTTTCCTCCGTCTTGTCGTCTTCTCCCTGACGATCCTCCCTCCTGGATTGCCGATGACCTTGCCCGGTCTCGCACCCTGACGATTCTGCTGAATTGTCGATGACTCACTCTGCCGAGGACTTCCGAATATCCTTGTTATTCTTCTTTCTTCTTCTTCTCCTTCCCAGCAGTCCCATCCAATCCAGTTACATGTAAAAAAAACCAATCCAAGAAGTAGGTAGATTATTTTTTTCTTGCTGAGTTTTAATACACGTAAATTCCAAAT
>JADDOH010024465.1:0-120857 GCA_016648135.1 Agrypnia vestita
AATATTAATAAACATGTAACTAAACATTCTACTATAGTTATAACATACTATTTTTACACATTTATATTTTATCTTTCTTTTGTTTCAATAACAAATGTCTCTCAGGTTCATCCTTCATGGAGATAATCCGTAAAAAGGGGGCCAGACTCGCCAAGCTGGGTGCAATAATTTCGTATATTTGGTCTCTCTGGCGAGCCTGGCTACACAAATTCAATATTTTTTCTACATAAAATTATGTAAAGCAATATACAAGTGATTGCGAACAAAATCATATTAATTTTTACATTTTATAATTTTTGTAAAAATGGCGACTTCGGCACGGTACCGATGTCGCAAGAGGTTACTGAATTGTGTTTGATAAAAATGGCGACTTTGGCACGGTACCGATAAAATGGCGACTTCGGCACGGTACTGATGTCGCTAGAGGGTAAAACCGATGCCCCCGGACTGTGGCGATACCGTACTGCAGTCGCCCAATATTACGATTTGGGAAGATTAAAATCTTTTTCAAGAATCAAATCATGCCGCCGCGATTTCTTCTTACATCGCTTACAACATACACAAAAACATTTTTAACAACAAAATTAATCCGATAACGACCTCCCAGTGATGTCAAAAATAAACTTTAAAAAACATACATACAAAAATTACAATAAATAACTTCGGTTATTTTTAATAAAAAATGCGTCGAGCGCGCTTGGCATACCCAAAGGGTTTTATTTATTCTTGCCCATCTGCGCGCTCGCGCTCACAATTCATGTGATAAAAAATGCAATAATTAATTCTAAAAAATCAAAATACAAAAAAAATCACTTTTTTCTTTAATAAAATGTTCATCAGTGCCAACATATGGAGATTGGTAAAAAAGGCCCGATTAAGGGCCACCGGTTTTTTCTTGTCCGACACAATAAGTTTTCCTTGAAATAAGGAAGAAATTGAATACCCGATCTTGTTCAGTAATTATCACTTTATTTATAAACAATCCTCTGCATGCGACCGTCAGTGCCCGAATGGCGTCGCTCGTTTCCCCCGCTTCCTACCGCATGCATTCATCTCTTTCACACTATCACTACGCACTCCTCATACACCACTCTACCACAATAAGTTTGCAAATTTTGAGTTGGATCAGTCGAATAGTACAGATTTTCATTGAAAATATATCAGGGGGAGGGAAAGGGATAAAAGGGAAAATGTCGCCAATGTTACCCGCCGAGTCCTAAAGAAGTTTCCAAATTTTGAGTCAGATCAGTAGAATTAATCGATTTGCATTGAAAATATGTCAGGGGGATGGGAAAGGGTAAAAGGGGAGAATGTCGCCTATGTTGCCCACCAGGCCCTAAAGTATAAGTAAGCATAATTTGAGTCAATTCAGACAAATAGTGTAGATTTGTATAGAGAACAGACAGACAGACATTGAGTTAAAAATGTCCTTAGGTTTTCACGGCCGTTCAGAATCTTCTGTGTATAGTTTTCTGGGATATTCTGCCGTGTATATGTGACCTCTCTGGCCAACATTTCGGATCCCATTGCAGGGTCCATCATCAGGGCTGATGTGATGAGTGAGTGTTGAAGTGTAGGTTAAGTATTGCCTTGCAATACCGTACCGAAGTCAGGGTGTCTCCAAGTTTGTGTTACGTTAAATACTGGATTGCAGTACCGTGTCGAAAGCAAGGTGTGTGTCTTGATGTAGTGTGTTATGTTTCTCCTAACGGATGTCGGACTGTGCGGATCGTCGATTTGATTTATCCTGCAGCGCCGGATACCACGATGTTTTTAATTTAAGACCGTCATCCCTATTAATGTTTACCGGGTGCTTGTATATTTTAATTGCTTCTTTGACCAGGCGCGTATGGTGACTTTTGGGCTTTCCTAAGATTTTCGGCTCAAATGAAAAATGGTGGCCCGTATCTAGAAAGTGCTCAGCCAATGCCGATTTTTCCGGGTAACCGAGTTTGCATGCTCTTTTATCTAATCAACCCTCTTTGAAATCGTGCGTGCTGTTTGTCCCACATACACTTTGTCGTAATTTTGACAGTCAAGCCTATAAACACCGTCGGTCTCAAGGGGGTCCCGATCCTTCGCTGGTCTTAAGACACTCATTCATCACATATACTACATACAGAAGACGTTGAGTTTTATAGGTATAGATTAGTTAATGTACAAGCAGCATATCTCACAATTAGTCAATCCTTTTTTCCCTCCAAATGACAACCCAATTGAGCTTTGAATCTTTTGGTTTGAGTTTTCTTGGATATTCTGCACACCACATCAGCCCTGAAGATGGACCCTGTAATCGCCAGTGAAAGTCTCAATCAAGTCACCGCTTTCCTCTTCGTTATTTTGATGTTTATAATTTGAATTCATCAAGTCTATCTTCATAGTGCAGCTCTTTCAAAGCTCCTGGAATTTTTGGGAATCATCACTATAGCCCCTCTATCCTATCTACATCCTTGGCAAAATATGGACTCCATATTTGGAAAGCACTTTAGTCGCCATCTAGTTGTTAGGTTTGTGATAGCGAATATTAGGAAAATGTTAAACTATGCCAAATTTGAAAATAACAGCCCTAATACACATTGGTATTTCTGATATAATAATAAGTACCAAGCCTCAGTTGCATAATTAACTTGTTCTAGGCCTAGCGCTCGCCAGCATCAATACAGATGAACACGGGTCCCTGTCCGATGCTGCCGAAAAGCCTTGCCGATCGAAGAAATTCAAGGTCGAGTCTCTGGCCACGGACAGCTTGGTTCGGGAGACAGTGTTTCCAACCCTCCCCCGCGGCAGCCCGGGGATGGATTTAGCCAGCCCCGGTACCCTCTTGCCGCCCAACGTGGAACCCGGCTCGCTGGTGATCTTGGCAGGAGCTTCGGACCAGCAGGAGCTGCGTGCGTATGTGGTGCAGTTGGTGCGAGGTCAGAACAAGCTGTGCCCTGTGGAACTACCCGCCGATGTGGTGCGCGCCGTTGCCAGCCAAGTGGGGGTCACAGCCCTCGCTCCGGCCTCGTGACACTGATTTATCACCTGCGCTGCTGAATCTCTTTTGCAAGCTTCCTTATATCTTTGTGACGGTGGTTGCTTATTAACTCCTACACCCTTAATATGTTTATTGCATTTCATCATTTATTTGCGTTCATGTGTGCCACCACATAATTAAGATGCTTTTAATCTCGGAGTATCAGACACAAGTCAATAAATTTAAACTAATGGACCATGTCTACAAATTAGTATATTTAATTATGTAGACATGGTCCAAGTTTCAATAAATCTCTTTTACATGGTATTGCAAATTTGTGGCGGAAAATGGAAATAATTTTTTAATTCGAATTTTTGATAATTTTATTTTCTCTCTTTATAATGAACTTAATATCAACTTGCCAAAAAAGCAATATCATCTCTGACGAGATGATGTTTGTACTTTTTTTTTCAAATCAGTGAAGTGGAATGTCGAGGTAATGGTTTCGAAATAACAGAAAAAAAAACTGTTTACAGGGTGCCTCATAGTTAATAGCAAAAACTTTAGAGGAGGTCTTCTTCATTCAATTTTGAATAGAACATATTCTTTGCACTTTGGGTAAAATGTCAATAGTTACAGAGATAAGTGACAGCAAAGTTTGCATCTTTTGTAATCCCTAAAATTTTGAATTAATGAGGGTTTTACTATACAAAAAATCACAATTCAAGATGGAATTTCGGAAGTAAAGTTCATGTATGTTTGTGACACGCAAGTGAGAAACCTTTCATATTTATGTTAAAATGTGATTTCGTCGACTGAGATATCAGGAACCATATAAACAAATGCGGAGTGAAGGAGTTAATGAGAATAAACACAAATACCCATTATTTATTCATTATAATTTAAAGTATGGTAAGTTTTAGTGAGAAAAATAAATATATCGTTTATATTTTACATCAATTTATTTACTTAATCTTCAAATACAAAACATCTTACAAAATATAAAGTGACTCGATTTGGGTCCTCCTTAAACGGAAGTTGAATAATTATAATTGAAAATGCATTATTACTTCTTTGTATATGCAGTGTAGTTGTTCAAGCGATATTCAATTATCCGCAAGCAGCAACTTATCCAAGATTAGAGTTTACTCTAGAAATGGTGAACGCCGATAATGAGAGTTAGTACACTTCCATAATGTCTGCAGACAGCCAGCGGGATGCTTCCAGAGCGTCCCACAGGGAACGCTCCTTCTCCATAGTTTCTCTGTTTAGCTGCTCCACATCTAGTGGCATCTTGTGATCTGTACATGACAACACTACATTGTATATTTCTGAACAAATTGCTCGTCTGGTATCGCATTAATAAAGGGTGGCCCATCGGGTTTGCCGAATTTTAATTTCCACTATTTTTTATAATTTAATTTGGCTACCCTAATGTTTGACGTTTGACATTGAGGTTATTAAAAATGGGTTGCTATACAAAAGGTTAAAACAAATTACAAATTTGGCAAAAGTTTTGTTTGAAAATTTTGTAGAATTGTTGCATTCATATTTCAATTAATGGGTCCACCTTTTCAAAATAAATGTACTAATTTGTAACTGGTTCGGTTATGAACAGATAAATTGCACGTTGTCCATTGCAGTGGTCGGGAGAATGAGATCCAGGAACATCAACACGCCGTTGTCAATAATTGAATAGGAGCAGAACCATAACTTATAAATTAACTCGGGAGCTCAAGCTACAAGACAATTTGCAAATTGGGTGATGGAAAACCAAATAATGAATGACTCTTTTTAGCGATGAAGCTCATTTTCATTTGGATGGATTTGTTGATATCCACATAACTAATAATATGCTCAAATTCGAGGCAAAGAAAATCTTTGTGTTATTCATGAAAAACTGATGCACCCTCAGAGTCGCTGTTTGGTGTGGATTATGGGCTAGAGATGTAAATGAGTTTAGTCAAGCTGTAACTGTAAGTGTGCAACACAATATTGTAGCGTGATATTGAACTTTGTGGGATTGAAATATTATTTCAACACAATGGTGCCAAATATCTTACAGCAAGAGAAATAAAATCGATCTGATAAGACAACATTTTTTTGGTTGAGGATTTTCAGGAATGCTGACTTTCGGCCGTATTCTGAAGATAGCAATATTGGGATCTTAATATTGTTATCCCAAAACTTAAAATAGACAAGAATAAGAATAAACAATACATCGGTGTTTATTTCTTTCAGATTCTATTAGAGAGGGGGAGACAATGCGATGCGAGACATGACAGTTATCTGCCACATGTCAATATATATAAACAGCGACAATGACAATTTTGCGACGATCAGGACTCTAGGAGAAGAAATTCATAAGTGCATATAAAATAATCTTTGTTCTATAAGCTTTAAATACAGCATTAGTACATATTTCATGTAATTTTAACAATATTGATTATATTATTTGTATATTATCTACTTCTTTTATATGAGTAATTCCACCAACATGTTTCGGTAAAACCTTACCATCGTCAGGGTGTTGTATAAACACCCTGACGATGGTAAGGTTTTACTGAAACATGTTGGTGGAATTACTCTTATAAAAGAAGAAGATAATATACAAATAATATAATCAATATTGTTAAAAAATGTCAATCTACGATGTTGCTGAAATAATTGAAAAAAAAAAAACACGTAATTTTAGTTTCAACATGAGAATTGTGAGGTTACATTTGCGATAGGTACTTTGGTAATCCGTTTGAAGTCTCACAAGACCAGACCGCCTGGATAAGAAGGCACCGGAGAAATCACTTTTTTAAAGGCAGACCTCGGACACCGCAAATAAAAGCATTTAATTTGAGAGAGATATGTGAAAATATACAAACCTCCTTATTTGAGTACGATGAACATCAAAGTATACCTACACCTCTATTTTTTTATTTATTTTTATTCTCGTTATTAAGTGTTGGGATAACAATCGTAAGATCGATCGTAAGATTCGGAATACGGTCGTTTAATTGGCCGCCTGGATCTTACGACATGACCCGTTTCGATAATTTATAAAACCTATGTGAGGCCAATCTTGGAGTAGGGATTTCTGGGAAACTGTGCAATGAAAATGCCAACTGGTCTGAGTGGTCTAGAATACTCGGAAAGAATTTTAAAGCTCCCAACCCTCCAGGAAAGCTGTAATCGCGGAGAGTCCCCGGGGGACACCATTGATTAAGATATATGTCTCATAGAGATAAAACTATTTTTTTTATATATAGGAAAGTAGGTATGGAAGTCTTTTTTTTGGGTATTCGTATCGCTTTACACAATGTAACATTCACCATACAAATTTTTGATAGTTAATTTTGTGTTTAATTGTACTAATTTTTAATTTATATTTAAAAAAAAAATAGAGATGCGAATGAGGAATACGTGTCAACATTTTTCTATTTTAAAAATAAGCAATGCTTGTTCTATGAAAATGGGACTAACTTGCCAGTCTCATAGTGTGGGGCTCGAACCACCGACCACTGGATCAACAAGCGACAACACCAACAAGCTACTCTTATCTCTATTTATTTTATATTGCGATCTGTACATGTACTGAGTATCTGAGTAATTACCGACGAGGGCGAGATTGTGGTCAGTCGCAGGAGGCGGAGGATGGGAGGTGTCGGGAGCGGGGGTGCTCCAGGAGGAAGCGGTTCCTGCGGTCTCCTCCCCCGAGCCCCCGTAGTATCCTGACCAAGCTGCCGAGTAGTTCTGCCAATAAGCCGAGGGGTCGTAGTACTGCTGAGGCTGCTGTTGGCTGTAGTCCTGGGGAATGTTCACCAACAGATTAGACGTCACATCTAACGTGCCAAAACTGACCAGCGGTGAGAATCAGGCGGGAGGGTACTCACCGTGGGCACCGTGACAAATTGTTGAGAAGAACCGGTGCCATTGGAAGCGCTTTTGGGCTTGGGTACGGCGTTACAGATCTTCAGTATCTTGGAGCCGAGCCCCGAGTACCCGTTCATGGCCCACAGCGCGTGTTTCTGCTCCTCCTCGCTGCCGAACCTCACAAACCCGTAGCCCTTGCTGAAGCCCGAACTGTCGAGAATCACTGCACACCAGGTTATTAAAGGTGTTGATGGATAAATCATTTTACTGTGCATTATTATAATAAAGGTGGTCTCACAATTACAACTTTCCTTAGAGCTAATGGCTGTCTGCAACCGCAGCAGGATAATTTCTTTAAACGAATGTCGGATCAGCTCTGATAATGGACCCTACAATGGGATCTACAAACATGACAGAATATCCCAGAAAACTCGAACCAGAAGATAATAAATGTGCTGGTAATAAAATTTTTGCAAAGGTTTGCAGCTCATATCTACATTATTATATAAGGTCGGGGCAATACAGGGTACTCATATTTACCTTTGGCTGTCTTAATGGACGAGTACTTCTGGGAGAAGACACGGTATAAGCTATAGTCATCTACGTCCGTGGTGAGGTCACCCACCCACAGACTGAACTCGCGCTCCGTCGGGGCGGCGGCCTTGCTCTCGCGGCTGGCGTTGTTGAGTCGGAAGCGTACCACAGGGTTCGTGCCGGGAATGGGCTTTCCATTAAGCTTGTGCATTGCGTCTATAGCTGCCTCGTCAGTTCCGAAGTGAACGAAGCAGTAGCCGGCTGGCTCCCCCGTGTACTTGTTACGCATCACCTGTCGTACGAATTAACACCCTTAAATCTTATCGGTCCACCTGGGGTGTCTATCGTGTCCGACCAGAGTTCATAAGATTTGATTATATATCCAGTCGGGATGCCTTAGTCGCATGTTATCAGTGTTATCATTGATGATCAAACGGTTATTTAAGATTTGTATCTGATTGTATTTGATGATTGGTAATTGAGACTTAACTGTTTAGTACCGATGGTTGCTTGGCGGATTGTAAAAAATCTGTAAACTAATCATCGTCATAATCAGATACAAATCTCAAATAACGGTTAGTGTATCACCACTTAAAATATCTGTCACTAGCGTTCATTATGTACCTACTGTATTTTGACTGGAGTTTTGAGCTTAAAAAGACGGTGTGAGCGAACGTGATTAGACATCATATTGGTTGCTTCCTTGTCTGAAGGAAAATAACAAACATATTTTGTCTGTAATATGAATGAATTAATATAATGGACCGTAAATATTTGTCCGTATTGATATTTGTCTTTTTAATTTTGTCCAGTTTTTAAGTAGAAATTCATATCTTCGTCTCACCCGCAGTGTGAGTCAGTCAGTCTCGGGCGGTGATTCAAAGTGCATCAAGTCCTGTTTACTACTTTGGTTCTTTTCAATATTTACAGTTTTTATTTATATTTAGAGTTTTTGCAGCTATTTTTATTTACATATTAATGTAGACCTACAGTATATTTATGGCATCACAATGAGTAAATCTCTATCATAAGTATTAATAAGTAGCAGTTAATATGTAATATAAAATATATTTATGATGATTTCCAAGATCGACTTTCGAATAAAAAATATTTTTGTTAAAGAATAAATAGGCAAAATTTAAGGCTGCGAACAGACTAAACCATTTATAAGTAACCTCTTTGATATTCAACATTCCCTTAAAAACGGATTAATGACAAATATTGAGGGTCTACTATATTTGATACATACTCTCAATTAGGGTTCGAGGATATATATATATATATCCGCGGATTTATATCACAATATTTATGGCTTGATTTTTATTTTTGATATTTATCCAAAAAAACTTTCTGTGTTCGTTAATAGATGGCGCTAGTTGTATTATAAAAGGTGCTACGGTCGTTTTCTAGTTTAATATAATTCGTTTTTTATTTCACACAAAAAAACAAGCACCCATAACTCTACATTAGAAAGAGCAACTTTTATAACATATATAATAATTGCATATATTAGCTTTTTTCAGTATGCAATTCATTTATTTAATGAATAATAATTCATGTACAAAATGAAATAAATTTTTTCCTAATTATTTAGACTCTGTATCAATCGACATGTGGGCAAAAAAGGAGAAAAAAGTTTAGATATATATCCAATTTTTGATATATATCGGATGTATATCAAAAACTCTGATTTTTTTATTTTTTCAGTATTAAAATCAGATTTTTCTGTTTTTTTAGTATAAAAATCGGATTTTTTCTAAATCTGCTCTCAATATAAATGTAAAATTTTGTAAACCTATTTGTAAATTATTTGGTCACAATTGATCCAATAACTCACTGATTCTTAAACATTCTTAAATAATTTGGTCAGTAACTTCTGGATGTTCTGGATGGAAAGAACTAAAGTGCTACAGAGTAAACCAATTTGTGTACGCCAAACCTCAAATAGTTACGCCACAGCGCTGGCCAACAAAGCTGAATTTCAAGTTTACCAAATCTTAAGGACTGAGGAGACTAGAAAATGCGCACCTTGACATTCTGCGGATGCTCTCCCATCTTCTGGAAGGCTGCCATGATGAAGCTCTCCGTCATGTTGGGCTCTAGCTGGAAGGGGATTACCATTTGTAACAAAGTGTCAGGTATCGTGGGAAAGCTATGCGGTATCAAACAAGTATTTGCATAATTAAATAATGGTGAAAAAGTGTACAGAAGGGAGGTAATGCGCAGATTGGTCAGTTTTGGAATAGTCGAGTATTTGTCACGAGATGTCGGGCCCTTGTGCAGGGCACCTGTTAACCCATGTTACAGTATTTTAATTAAACGTTTACACCGAAATCAGGCTACGAATATTTGTTTTGCTAAACTATGAGGCTTCCCAGCACTCGTTACTTTCACATACAAATAAATAAAAATAATACTGCTGCAACAACACAAAATATAGTTTGATTAAATGAACAAAAACAAACGTCATATCCAAGTCAAAGTTTAAAGAAAATCCCAGAAATAGAATGGGTATAAAATAATTCGGAACTTACATTGCCCATCCACAGCTGACAATGCACCATGGGATTCATGATTCTCTGCTAAAAGATATTGGCGGTTTATATTGTGAAATGAGTTTCGTAAATTTAAAAAATTAACAAGTTTACAGCAAAATGTCAAACACACGCTATTATCACAGAATAAAGAAGATATAATCTTATCTATTTTTTCCATGGATATTAGTGATGGTTCGCTAAGTACTAACTGCTACAATGTAGTACTACGTTACATTGAAGTGTACACTTCACACCTTTTGAAGTGTAGTGCCATAGACGTACTATAAATATAGACTAGTTACGAACCAAAATATCGTCGCTGTATATATAATTAATCCTATGTGCCGTTTTAGTACATTCTGAGGTAAACGAATGAAACTGTTTTGAAAAAAAATTGCACAAACTAGATTTATGAAAAATATTTTAAATAATTACTAGGCAGACATTCCAGATGAACGGCATGGTTTTTTTTAGTATATCTCCATTATTTATATGAAAAATTTACAAATGCACATTGGCTTTATTATATATACAGCGACGATATCTGCTTCACAGAACGACCACACGAATACAAATGGATTTGTTCGTCTCAGAATGTACTAATCGGCACATTGGCTTTATTATATTTACAGCGACGATATCTGCTATACAGAACGACCACACGAATACAAATGGATTCGTTCGTCTCAGAATGTACTCATCGGCGCATTGGCTTTATTATATATACAGCGACGATATCTGCTATACAGAACGACCACACGAATTACCGTGAACATAGACGCACATTGCAGGAGTTGGTCTAGGGGTTGTCCAAAATGTATAAATGTCCGCGCGATATATATATAAAATATTAATACAATACACAACCCTTTTTATATTTGTATTTCTTTTACACGTATGCTGCTCTATAAGAAAAAAAGAGAAAACACCATAGAATTCCACTCCTATTGTGCACTCAGTGAAAACACCTAATTCTTTCAGGCACTCCCAACTATTACAGTACTCAATTTTAATTCCATTTCTTGTATGCCACCTAGTGAATAAGTAATAGTAAATAAGTTTTTTCTTTTCTAGCAGTAAGTTGTTATGTAAGATAATAATTTTTCTGTGTAAAGCGCCCTTGAGGTGAGTACTCGCGAAAACGGCGCTATATAAGTTATCCAATTATTATTATTAATATTATTAAATACCGCAATTCGCTACAACTTCATATGCATTCATTCTTAAAAATGATGTTTGATTGTCCTTTCTTATGCGTGGTTACGAAAATAATTTCTATCTCTTTCTGACTGATACATTGAGTACGTAATAGAAGACAGCAGAAACTAGATGTCTCAGATTTGTTTTTTAGTGATTAGTATATATTTATAGTACGTCTATGTGTAGTGCACACTATAAAGTACACACTTCAAAGTTATTTTTAAGTACATACTTCAAATAGTACAAAGTGCACACAATTTAAAGTTGTTAAAAGTACATACTTCAAGTAGTACATTTTATTTGAAAGTTCATACATACTATTGCTTGTCAAACGTAAATTGGCGTGCGGCGACTTTGGAACCCGCCCCGTCCGCACCCGGCGGCAACCCCTCGCCCTGTCATTCAGTTCATTCTTGTATTTGAGCGCGTGCTGTGACGTCTTGATTTCCAATATACACTGAATTAATATGTCTAAAACATCCAAAACAGTCCGTAATGGTGCAAGAACAATTGCCAATGAAGTTTTAAAGTTTTGCGAAGCTGAAAAAACAAATAATGGACCGATATTACCGTTTGACAGGTTGACAGATAGAGTGGCCGCCATTACTGGTCGGTTTCTTTAGTGTTGCCCAACCAAATTTCTATTAAAGGCTCCGACACCGATCACCGGACATTCTGTACATTATGTATTGTGTAATAAATTTACACCCTGGAAACTTCTGTTACACGATAGGGACGCCCTCCCTCGCACGTCAATTTGTACTGGTACGTCTATACAAACTACACATTTCAAATTTTAAATTGAAGTGTGGTGTATTTTATTTGTGAAATTTTTGGGAAGTCGATGTAGATAAATGAAGAAATTTTTGGAAACCGAACCCTCCCCCCATGGAATAGAAAAATTTTGGCACTGAATGACAAAATGAATGAAATTTTGGGAGTGAAGAAATCTCTGGAAACTGAAACAACCCCCCCCCCCCACCGCATGGTTTTGAAAATTTCGAGACCGAATGAAGAAATTTTTGGAAACTAAAACAATCCCCCCATCCATGGATTTGAAAATTTTCTAGTAGAACACTTTTCAAGAATAACTACAATCTTGTAGTACTACAATTAGTTCATTTCTTTATAGGTTGACCACAATCAAAAGACCATTTCCTAGCTTTGTCCGGTAAGAAGAAAGAAAGTTTAAAATAGGTTAACTACTTACTAGAAAAACTTCTTTTGTGTTCATTTTTTGCATTGTAACAACACACATATTTTTTGCGCACATTCTTTTGAATGAGATCTAGCTACAGTACTACAATTTTATGGTACTGCAATAGCTCACTTTATTAATACTACAATTTCGTAGTACTAATGAAGTAATTGTAGTATTATAGTACAATATCGATATTTTTCCCAAATAAAAAGTTCGGTGACTAAAAAAAAAAAGATCAATCGGAAAAATATTTAAGAAAGATGCCGTTATTTTCCCCAAAGTAACATTTGGCGACCTGAAAAAAAAAACTTCATTCAGTTACAAAATTTTTCAAAAGCCCAGAAGATTCTTTGTTCGGTCCCAATTTTTTTTAAAACCATGAGGGGGGGGGGTTTGTTTTGGTTTCCAAAATTTTTTTCACTTATCTATATCGACTTCCTAAAAATTTCACATAAAAAATGTACTATTTGAAGTATGTACAGTAGCCGGCTAATATCTTGAAATTTTACGGCGTAGTGGGGAGAAGTTTGCGCATGTACCATTCCACCAACGAGACCCAAATTTGTCTTCTGCGCATTCCCCCACTACGCTAAAAAATTTCAAGAAGTTTGCTGTCAACTATACTCGTATGTATATCTTTGTAGTGTTAGCTTTGAAATGAAGTGTAGAGTCCGTTCACTTTAAGAAAGCCACTTGAATTAGTGTGAGTAACAGTGCGCTTACAAAATCTCGTAACATTATTTTTTTTAATAAATGACAGACATAAAAATAAATATAAATATTATTGTTATTAAATAATATGAGAACATTGACTGTATGCTTTTTTAAATAAAATATCTACTCTTAATTGGATTTTTTAAAATATTTCAGTTTATTGAAAATTAAAACTAATAAGGGAATCCATTACTTGCTGTATCGCATATATCATTCGTATTAATCATTAATCAACGTATATAATTCCTTACGTGACAATATCCCTTACCAATGCTACTAGAATGCTCAAACAATAATGTGATAATATAATATATAAATAAGGTATAAGAAGCAAAAAAAAATATAATTCTGTTTTTAATAATATCCACTACTAAGTTTATCAAGACGCTACTCTAGATAACACTCTTCTCTCAGCATTAACTGGCGGCCGAAATATATAGCAAAAGCACGTCATTTAATAATATATAAGCAGGTATAATTTTATATGAATGGTTTCAAAATCTTATAATTAATTTTAATCAATAATATAAACTATTGTCGACTTTATCGGACTCCGAATCCTCATCTATATTATTGATTTAAGTCTGTGGTCACAGTATCGTGATCTTGCAGTCACCGTATCTTTAAATAAAAAATGTTAAACAAAGAAACGACCGCTCCGCGTGACTGCCAGAGTGATACTGAAATCACAGAATAAAGAAGATAAAGAACGCGCACTCATAAAGTCATGAATTCTATGATTTTAACAGTCGCCACCTAGCGACCGTCACATACATTTAGCTTGATTTATTTATATATTTATCTGTTTAAATTAATATTTATTCCTGAAAATGTAAAGGTTTTAAAATAAAATACGATAAATTTGAATTAAATATTTATTTACATCAAATCCGCCAATTCCATAATGAATATAATAAATTTTACAATAAAAAACATTTAGTATATGTTACATTTAAAAAATTTGATAAAGAATTTACTGAACAAATCAAAATAAAGGAAAACAATGTTTAGTGATTATACTATAAATTATTATTAAATTATAAATAATTTAGTGATTATACCAAAATATAGTAGTGAATTGCAGAGTATGTTTCTTATCTATAACAAATCGTCGCTGTATATACAGGGTTATTTGGAAAACATTAAAAACCTCGTAGGACTATATTCCTGCCTTGATTATGAGTCGAAAATGTACAAGCTATCATGACCTAATATCAATAGTTATGGAGATATGCGACATCAAAGTTTGCATTTTTTTCAATATTTCTGACTTATTTATTGTAAAACGTTGGATTATCATTAAAGTAACTCATATCGATTACGAATAATTCATACACTTTAATACAGGCCAAATAAAATGATAAAAACCCTGAAAAATTCCAATTGGAATGTTTCCCGATTGGAATTCGAAGGTTTTTATTTTTTTTATTTGACTTAAACGTATTAAAGGGAATAAATTTCTCATATTTGATATAAGTTACTGTAATAATAGTCCAACGTTTCACAAAAAATAAGTCATAAATATTGAAAAAAAAAATGCAAACTTTGATGTCGTATATCTCCTTAACTATTAATATCAGGTCATAATAGCTTGAACATTTTCCACTCATAATTAAGGCAGGAATGTGATCCTGCGAAGTTATTAATGTTTTCCAAATAAACCTGTATAATAAATCCTATGTGACGTTTAGTACATTCTGAGATAAGCGAATAAAAACTGTTTTAAATAATAATTGCCCGGACTAGATTTTAAAAAATATTTAGAATATAGAATCAATAATAAAATGATGGTTTAAACAATTTTCATTAACACTATCAAATAAATCATTTATAAAAAGAACAAACTCCGATGTCTCCGAAGTCCCCTTGTTGATGCTCACACCAGCATGCATATTCAGAGATGCTGCTAGAGATCGGCTAAGAACCTGGGCTGCCATTTTCAACTTCATCTTCTTTAATTTATCTGGGAAAATGAGAAAATCGGTTAGTTTTGTCAGTGAACTAAAAAAATTTCCATTTCTGCGCTGTACCCCGCTGTTAAAAAAATGACATTTTTGGTTAACATGTTGTTTCTAATATCCTTGAGTAAGTGTGGAGCATCAAAATGACAGACTATTTCCCTATCAAATAATTCAAACTGTACAATTTTGTTTTCTACATTCAGACGGGTATATTTCTCTAAATCCGAGACATGGATCTATACGATATTTGTTATTCTCTAGTGTTATAAGTGTGTAAAATACATATATTTACATGTGTTCCAAAACATTGTATGTGATGTAAATAATTACAATATTTTGGCAAGGGCCTTCGTTTAGAATAAAGATAAATATATTGTGAAGGAGATACAATATTTTAGCTCTTAAAAATGTGCCCGGAGGAGTTAAAATGTATTGCAATAAGCATATATCTTTATAACGGAAAGCTCAAGAGGTCCAATATTTTAACACATAATAGGTTATCTTTATTACAATTCAGTATTTAACTACACTTTTATATACCATTAGATGGCTTCTATTTTTCATTTTTTAACGATTCACAAAAGATGGAAGTTTTTGCACATCCGTCATTGTTCTACGATCATGATTGTATGCTTGTATAATGTGCCTCCACTTGGCAGATTTTACAATACCTCGCTGTTCAAAAATGAATGTCATTTGTTCTGAACAGTTACAATATTATTATTCATTATTTCCGTGCTCCCCAATATACATGTTAAAAAATATATACCTCCAGAAATCTTCAACTGTATCAAATGCAGTAATTTCCTTTTGCACATCTTCCCAAATGGCGCATTTCAGTGGCTCGGCTCTACGTACCACAGCTTCCAAGAGTTCTGAAGTGGGTGCTTTATCAAAGAATCTGTCCCTTCTTCCTTATTAGGAGGATCAGCAGAGAAGCTGAAATGTTTCAATGTGAAATCAATAAACAAATAGCAATTTAAGAATACTGGTAAAAATTTATCTTACTTTCGAATTCGAAAGTCTAATTCCAAATTCTAATATGCTACGGTAAAAAAATAGTTGGTAAATTCTTTGGCTTCCGAAGAATATATTTAAAATAAAAATGTTAACTGCCATAGCGACGTGAGAACGAAAATAGTATGCTGTATGTGTCCGCCATTGAAGAATTTTTATTCAAATGCAAAGCTGGATTTAGATGAATAAGATTAAATCATTTATATGTACAATTTAGAGCATTGTTAAATATTTACCTGCACTTCCTCAGCCCTAGCAACCTCCATCGTGCTTTGTTTTCTGTTTTAAAGTTTCAATTCTCAATCCCGTTGTATTATCAACGACCTGTCAATGCAGCGGTAGACGCCATAGAATAAAGAAAATGGCGACTGACAAGGAACCGGATATTACAGTTTATCAACGTCACGGCTATTCTATGGTTCGTGCCTTCTCTATTTTGTGGTTCGTGCACAAGATACAAAATGGCTGACGATAAACAATGCGTATGACGTCACGGCTATTCTGTGGCGCTACCTTGTGGTGGTCACTCGATACTTCGAGTGCCCACCCCCTGGCCTAAGGGCCGGTTGTTTCAAGTTGGTTCAAAGTAAGCGTTCTTTTAAAGCATAGATTTTTACGTTCTCCACCAATCAGACGATCCGTTTTCGTGAAAATCTATGCTTTGATCGACCGCTTACTTTGATCGAACTTGAAACAACCGGGCCAAACCGGGCCTAATAAATCACGCATGACGTATGGCGCCAGTAGGTTATGGCACTTATGCAAATGCAAAATGAATATAGAGTTCAAAATGTGAATTCAATAAACTCCTTTTATTCATTGTATGAAGCGAATAATGTTAGCTGAGCGGGAAGAAAAGTTCTCAGATCAATTTAATAATATTCAAAATCCTTTATTTCAAATTATGCAAATATGTAATAAGAATTGGAGGAAATATTTGAATTATATTGCATTTTCGGAACTCCGCTTTTTTATTTATTTATGACCACACTCTTTGAACTTTGTCCAGTTGGACTGTCCATTTAGTTATTATTCTCTTCGTAAGCCTGTTGAAAAGATTTTCCTCAACTATTTCCTGTTTATTTGTCAATTCTTTTTCATTAAATCTTTTAAGTATTTATGTTTTGGAAGATATAATAAAAAAGTTATAGAATTGATGCAATCCAGCGTTACTCACTTTGTGTGCACTCAACAACCAACCACACAATCAATCTTCGTTCCCAAAACTTTTCTAGCAAGAAAAGAAGGTTGCCTACAGATCCTGCCGATTTCGCTACTCAGATGGATAGTCTACCACGTAGGGCTATTTATTAAAGGTTTTCAAGGGTGTTAGAAATTTTAGTATTAATTTCTTTGAGAGTAACCCATGTCAAAATCTTATCGTCAGAAGGGTTGATATGACCAACAAAATACTAACATCGTCGCTCGTCCAACACACGCTCGAAGAGAGCCACAGTATAGACTTTAATAATACACGGGTAATAGCGAATGTCCAAAGTGAAACAGTAAGGATATTTAGAGAAGCTGTAGAGATATATATAAAATAATGAATTTCATCATCAATAGAGATGATGGCATATGTCTCCTACCGGCATGGAAAAACATTTTAATCAACAGTAGATTTCATCGTAAAAAATAATAATATAATAACGCTCAAAAACCAATTAAATACAACCACAGAACAGGTAAATATCGACACAATAGACACACCATCGAATACAAAGCGCATCACAAGGAGTCAATCAAACGCCATCAAGGCCAACAACAGCCGGGAATACCCAATATTCAATACCAAATTCCCAAAAACCATTGAGGCCAATAATGATCGAAGTACCCAAATTTATATTTTGACTTGCCAGACCTCACTTGGTAATTAGCTTCCGATACGAACGGACATGCTCGCACTGCCCCTCGTGACGGAAATTTATTAACAAGGCACCCTGAAGATGCCTGTTGTGATTCAGGCGAAACGTCGGTTGATGAATGATCCTTCTGAGAACCAGATTTTGACGTGGGTTACCCCCAAATAAATTAATAATAACACATATATATATAAAGATAATATTTAAAAATAAACTTAGTAATGAGACTTGGTAACCAATAGAAATAATAAGAAAACATGAACATCAATATGGCGGCCCTCTTAGCCCAGTGGGTATGACATGGCCTCTCACACGGAGGGTTCCGGGTTCGATTCCCGGCGAGGTCACAATTAATCTATGTGATTTAATCAAGCCTAGGTGTTTTGTAACATTTTTCGCTTCTTGGCCCATTGAAGCGTAGATAGAAAAAAATAAATAATAATCACTGAGATCAAGATAAGTAAAAGTGATCTCCCTACTTATACGTTTCCTGTTGACAGCAAACACATACAATTATACACTAATAAAATATTCAAGTCCGTGCCATCTTCTGATATTGTTAGCAAAAAAACAAATTACAATTTTGCATTCCAGATTCAAAGTCATTTAACAAGGTACTCCACATGCTAAGGTCTTAAAGAATAAGTATGCAAAATTTTGATCAAACGGTTTAGATTTATATAGAAAATATTAAAGAAAGGAAGGAGGGGTGGGGTAAAGGGGAGGAGGCAAATGTCACCTATGTTATCTGCCGGGTCTAAATATGTATGCAAAATTTGTGTCAGATCGGTTAAACGGTGTAGATTTTTCTAGAAAATATATCGGGGAGAGTGGGAGGGGTAAAGGGAGTGGAGAGAAATGTCGCCTATGTTACCCGCTGGTTCCTGAAAAATAAGTATGCAAAATATGGTTCAG
This sequence comes from Agrypnia vestita, assembly GCA_016648135.1. Classification (NCBI taxonomy): domain Eukaryota; kingdom Metazoa; phylum Arthropoda; class Insecta; order Trichoptera; family Phryganeidae; genus Agrypnia; species Agrypnia vestita. Next base: position 18,762 of record JADDOH010024465.1, read on the forward strand.
ATCGGTCAAACTGTATAGATTTGTATAGTGAACAGACAGACATTGAATTTTAATGGTATAGATATTTTGCTAAATTGGGGCATTATTTTTTAGAGAAGGTTGGCGGTAGATCGATGGAATGAAAGAGCGATTTGATGTTATTGTTTATTTCTTCCCGGAGATATGCCCCGGGAGCTAGTGAAAATGTACAAGTAATAAATAATATAAACGATGAACAAAGGAATAATTTAACGCGGCACAGGCCTGCCCAATGTTACGGCAGAGGCCCAACTAATGTGGTGTCGCCATGTCCGTAGCTCAAACCGAGTCCTCGCTATCTAAGACAGGTACACGGCGTGAATCGGCTGGGTACCACTACAGTTTTCTCAATAATGATAAATGAGCTATTTATATGAGAAACGTGTACGGGAGTATTATATACGATGACCCAGGGCCCACAACCTGTATGAGCTGGTTTAAGTGATCACTCTACACAATGCAACATTCACCACTTCCATTATAAGAACATTCACACATTATCAAATTTTGTATGTGTTCCAAATCTGAAAACCTTCCATATATTTGATGGGACTATGCTAGAGACACCTGTAGTTTTTCTCATGAAATAGTATACCGTCAGCAGGTTGTTATTGACCCTGATAGATTGTCTTAGAGGTCTTTATAAAGTATGTATTTATGTGTAAATATCTAATATGACTCAATAAAATTTAAAATTATTTAATTTGTATGGCTTACCAAATCACAATTATTGATGCTGATTTGATTTTGTGTTGATTTGTTTAATTGTGGTTTTGCAATTTGACCCATGGTATGATTCATAAATTTTGATGAAGCACTCCCTCCACAGATGACTTTATACTACTATATATACAAGGTATTCAGCTTATGTGTCTATCAAACAGTGATCACCTGCTCATCTCTTCATTTGCTGGGCACTGCTGAATAATTCAAAATGAAGTTCCAACTGGTAAGTTTTCTAGTGTTTTAAAGTTCCTTAAAAAGTAAAAATGATATTGATTAAAGAATTTTGATAAGTATAAAGTAAATTGGAATATGAATTAAATTGTTATTAATTCATGTTCGAATTGATTCTTCATTTTAAATTGGCAGCTGTTCAAAACTTTTCAAAATTTGTTACTCCGTTAATATTACTATTGGAGAAAAAGTAAAATAAATGGTTGAAAGTTGTAAAACACTAATAAAAATAATGTAATTCTTGCAGTGAGTGCCAGACTCATAGATTTTTAAAATTAGAGCATGTAAACTTTTGACAAATGCATAAATAATTTATATGTAATTCTTCACAAACTGGAAGAAGATCTCTTTTCCAGTCAATTAGTTTCAGGTAAACCAAAGGTAAATCATCTATTGCCATTTATTTGCGGCGATACGGCTAATCTTCAAAGAGTGGTAAAAAGAATAGATTTTTACAATCGTGTAATTTTTTTCTGAAACTAAATGATTTATTTGCTTTTTAAAATACTAATGATACGATTTTATATTGACAATCAGACAAACTAAATAACATTGGTCTTATTCATTTTAAAGCTTACAACTATTTGAATTGTTCTAAAATTATTGTTATTTTTTATTGTTTAAAAAGCAAGTAATTATAATCCCAAAGTAGTTTTGTGATTGACAAAAAATCTTCTCCTTGATCTTTACTTGAATCACACACACCGACTGTATGCATTTATAATATCTACATATATGTACATCTATAAAATCGTTTAATATATGTACCTACATATTTATACCAGGTGCATCAATTCTTTTAATAATAATAAAATCATATGTGCGAAGCTATTTATATGGGATACGTGTATGAAAGTCTTAAAAAGTGGCATTAATTGAAAGCTTTGACATAGTTATGTGATGTGATGTTTAAAAACCCAGTGAACTTATATGATTGACCTAATTGTGTAGATTGCTCCACTACATTACATTGCTTCCACTTTATAGAGCTGGCCCAAAGACCAGTACCTTAATTGGGCCCACGTTCTTTTCGAAATAACTTTTTTCTTGAGGTTTTTTTATTTTGATATAATTAATTAGTGAAAAAATTATTTTAATATTAATTAATTGGTGAAAATTAAAATGAGTCATTATTACCTTATATTTATTAAACAACATTGAAAATATCACATGAAACATCTAATTAAGAAAAAATTCATAGAAAACGATTCATAAAAATACTGTACTTAATTGAATTTAAAATTAAATAAAATAGTCTATGTATGATACATAAGGCTACTCAATTTACATAATTGTTCATAATTGCATATATTCAAATATAATAAATAAAATATAAATATAATAAATAAAATACCTACATAAAAATGATCTAAAATTGTTTGATATTTTATTGAACAAAACTTTTAAATGACTTTTTTTTTAAATTATAAGTTTTATAAATAAATTTTGGGTGTTTCTAAATTGATTTGTATTGATTGTGATTATTTTTATATAGGAAAAACGTATAGAAATTTTGAAGTTAGAGTTAAGGAACACTTAAGGTGTTTAAATAGTAATAATTATTCTGAATTTTCTTACAATCTTTTGGCTATGGATCATTCTTTTGATATTAATAAGGGTTTACAAATTTTACATACAAATTATACAGAATCACAGTTTGATAAATTAGAAATTTTGGAAATAAGAAAAAGTGTTAAAAATAGTAAATTGAATATTATAAATAACCAGGTCCTTTTTACAAACAGTTATCTTTTAAACTTATTTTCGTGCAAAGTAGGTACTTTATTATTATTAATTTTCCATATATAACTTTTTAATATTTTGTCTATACTTCGATTTTTTAATTTAATTTTGTTAGTATACAATTGTATCCCGACGAAGGGGCCATGGGCTCTGAAATATGTTGATATTTTCAATAAAAAAGTGGTGAAAACCAAGTTTATTTATATTAATTATATATTTATATAAGTTTACCAAGACGACTTATGCAGGGAGGGAAGAGATCTGCAGAAGTGTCCTATTAATGTAAGCTTTGGTATTTAATAATGTATCTTTCTTTCCAGATATTTCTCGTGTTCGTATGCCTGGCCGTAGTCGTCATGTGTGCCCCCTTTGATGATTCTAACATTGGATCCAACCACCAGGGAGACTACAATAGCAGACCAGAGGACGCCAACGTGTTTGAGCTCAAAAAAAAATTCCTGAAGTTGCTTTTAATCGGTTAAAGAGTGGTATAACAATATTTTGGCAACAAGTTGTCAATACATTTTTAATTGGGTATAAACTGTTTTAATCAAATGTATAAATTTTGGAATTGTCTATAGTACACCCTACAAACTTTTGTTTCCTGCAATCCTGCAAATGTTTGCAGTATTATCACTGTATAATCACAATATAATCCTGCAAATGTTTGAAGTATTATCACATATTGTTGAGACGAGTCACCTAATTTTACGGTTTATATTTATATTCTTGGTTTATAATTTAATCTATCAACTTTGTTTTTTAATTTGGTTCTGTATACATGACGGAGTACTGAATGCACAACTTGGGCACGAAGTATGTAGTTAAACATTAATATTAGTTGTGATAGTGATCAATTCCCTTAAATAAATTTTATATTACTTTTATCCACTGAGTTTTATTTTTGATAGTTGGTCTTCTTTACGATAGAATAATATAAGTTATATGATTTGTGATGTTTGCATATTGTTATTTGGTGCAGTATGTGTAAGGCGACCAGATTTTAACATCGGTGAAGCGGGACACCATTGACAGGAGGGGAGTCTTGTTTAAAAAGTGCTCTAGAACAAAAAAATTTATTATCACGCAAAAAAAAGTTATGTTTGAGTGAGAAAAAATTTACCTTGTGAATTTTTTTATATTATATAAGACTCAGCCAAAATGAACCACAGCTATTGAATAATGAACTGCCATAGGGGCCATTCAAGTATTACGTAAGCACCAAGGGGTGGTGGGGGGGGTCTTAACTTTGCTTATTTTTGATGACATGGGGGATGTGGGGTCTGGATGGTGATTATGTCAGCAATATTTATTTAATTACTTTTTCTGATTTTTTTGCAAAATTTGGAAACTATCAAGTCTTTATCATACCTCTTTCAAGTCATTAAATCGTCACATCAAGGAGATCCATAAAAAAAACACGCACACCAAAATGAGAGTGAGTCCAAGAGTGGCTGCTCATCTCGCTGTGTTAATAAATAGATGCGCATAGTACAAACTTTAGACGAATACCAAGATGTTGAAAGGCTCGAAGATAACGATGTCATTCATGTGTCATGGTCCTAAGACAATTAATTTGGATTTACTAAATCTTTTAGTAGAACAAAATGTATCTATACCTATAAAACTCAATGTCTATACAAATCTACACCGTTTGTCCGATTCGATTGAAATTTTCATACTTATGCTTCAGGACTCGGCGGGTAACATAGGCAACATTTCCCCCCTATTCTTTTATCCTTCCCTCCCCCTGAGATATTTTCTATGCAAATCTGTACCGTTTGACTGATCGCACTTAAAATTTGCAAACTTATTTGGCAGGAAAACTATGTGACATTTCCTCCCTCCCCTTCTACCCTTTCCTCTCCCCCTGATATATTTTCGATGCAAATCTATACCATTTGAATCGAACCTTTGTTTCCCCCACAAATTAATTTTCAACTTAATCCTTAAGAGGTTACGTGTAGTCAGAGGCGCAAAAAAATAGACATTTTCAAGATTTTCTTTGAACGGTTGTGTTGATTCAATACATAATACCAACGTTTTACACTATATTTTAAGTACTAAACCGAAAATTTCAAATAAAATTATTAATACTGGGCCACGATAGAAGCTCGATTCGTGATCCCTTTCTTTCAAATAGAGCATCGAGGTGACCATCAGTGCTTCTTAGTGGTTTATCTAAATTTAATAAAACAAAAAAAAATAGTAGTTCAATAGTTTATCTCGTGCTCAATCGAAGATTATTTTTCAAATTAAGCAATATGGCGGTCTTTGAAAGCTTAATTATGAGTTTTGAGGGAAGAAAGCACTCATTTATTATTTATAAAATAAAAAATCAGTAAAAAACTTTTTCAGCCAATGAGAGTTGACTTCCATTTTCCATTCTGCATAGAAATCCCCCCACTTTCCTGTTACTATGTAGTTAATTCCGACATTCACCATGTGTTCTTAGTAGCGGAGGAAAAAATACATTTCAAAATGAAGACTACGACATGCACACATTTACCACTTTGAAGACTACAAAGTGTACCTTACATTTGTAGTAGCTACCAAAAAATTACACACTTCATCTACTTCAATTAACTATATGAAGTGAACTAATTGTAGTACTATAAATTTGAAAGAGGCATTTTATCTACATCAACTTTCCAAAAAATAAAATCTAACGGGAGGGTGGGATTTCAAAAGGTCGTTTTAGCTACATCAACTTCCCAAAAAATTATATCTGATAGGGGGGTGAGATTTCAAAAAAAAATGTTTTAGCTTCATAAACTTACATTAAAATCGGCCAAAATTTTTCTCAAGATTGAAATATATAGTTTGAAGTGTGCTCGCGCCAGTATCTATATATTTTATAACATATATTCGAACGCCTGTTCATGGGCAAATTCTCTGCCTGGTACATACTCCGATGCGCCGGCCGACCAGAGCCGAACTTCAGAGGCCCCCAGTACACGATTTTCGTATTTGCTCTCGATTTGCTAAATTTGACGTAAACTTATTACATCATTTTGCAAAACCCATAGCTAAACAGCCTTTTAATCAATTTTATTATGATAGATCTATATGATTCACTCTTGAAACATTTTCTTAAAAAAATATTAACAAATACATTGTTATAAAATCAAAAAAATTATAACCCCGAAACAATATTTACAAATTGATTTTGAAAAAGAAGTGGTGCTATTCAGATATTAAAATTTTTCGACATGTTGTTAAATATATCGTTTTAAAAAAGACAATAATTAAACATTTTGTTTCCTATATTGCAGTATCCATAAAACCATAAAAATATCGATAATTTTAATTAAATTTTACATGCGTGCTAAGAAAATTTCACTGTCATTAATATAAAAATATTCAAAAATTGTACCTCCTACTCAAGAATTCGAATTAATTAAATCGTATAGTCTGTTAAAAGATCATTTTTCTTTCAAATCAAAGTATAGTCCGTCTAGTCCGTCTAACTTAACTGAAGAATGGCCAAATTTGGAACTAACGACGCCATATTGGATTATCTACAGCTGACAGACCTTTGACAGACTTTGTTTACAGAGGGGTTCACGACTGTTTCGATAGTTTTTTAAGAAAATTTTAGATTGTCACCGTGCCAAATACCATTAAAAGCGGTGTTCGGGAAATAATCTTGAAAATGCACACGTTTTTTGAAGAGGAACAACGTCTAAAAGCCCCAATTATACCGTTTGATTTTGTTCATAGACTTATTGCCGCCACTTCAGGTTAATGCTGCCATGCAATTATAATGATTTTACCATACTTAGTTTTTTATTTACTATTATACAATTTCTTCAGGTATTTCTGAATCGGCAATTTACAAAATAGTTAAAGAAGGTAAAGTGACCGTGGAAATGGGCATTAAAATATCTACACCCGGAAAAAAAGAACAAGGATAAGTGGAAAAATTGAATTAGAAGCCGTAAGATGAGAAAAATTTTAGTTATTAAAAATATATTATTAAAAATTTTATTCGACAATTTTTTATAATTTTAAAAATTTTAGTTATTAAAAATATATTATTAAAAATTTTATTCGACAATTTTTTATAATTTTAAAAATTTTAGTTATTAAAAATATATTATTAAAAATTTTATTCGACAATTTTTTACATAGAATTTTTATTATTTATACTTTTTATTACAAAATTCATTAACGAGTTCATTTGTATAAACATCTTTTTTCAAAAATAAACTTTTTTATTTATGCACATTAAAGACTGGTTGCATCAACTTACTTTATAGCAATAGTTCATTTAAAGCATAGATTTTTACGAGAGCAAGTTGTTTGATCGGTGGAAAATGCAAAATATCTATGCTTTGAACGAAAGATTACTATAAACCAAGTTGATACAACGGCCCTAAACCGATTGATATCCTTAGGTGTTACTGAGTTAAACATGGTGGTCATGATCATTAGGTATGAGACACCGAATAAAACCGGCGCCACACTGCGCGGATCTTCCGCCGCGTCTCTTCTGTCGTGGAACATCGCTACATTTCTTTCCATACAATATGCGCTTATTAAACACACTACGCGGATGATCGGTCGATCTATTTGCTTTGCCGATTTGGCGCAACGGAAAAAACGCGGCGGAAGATCTGCGAAATATGGCGCCGGCCTAAAAGAATTATTATTGTTTGTTTTTTTTCCTGAAAATTGTATTTTTCTTTGTTTTTGAAAAAACGCTATTTTGTGACGTTGTGTATTTTACGAATGTATATTTTGATAAATTTATTTGTACGTTAGTTTACATTTTTTGTTTTTATCGTGTCGTATACTGCTTAATAACTTGTTTAAGAAAAAACGATTTTTCATAAAATTCCCTACAAATGAGATAATTTTTAGACTATGGGCAGTACCACAACGATTGGGACGCCCTCCTTTATTCTCCAGATAAGTTGGACGGACTATAACAAACGTCACCATAGAAAAGAAACCACAGAATAAAGACATAAAAAGAAATCAGCCCGATTCCCGATAAATTCTATCAACCCTATTGGTATTATTACCTACCTACTTCTCAAGCCTCGGATATTTAATAATGGGATATTTTTTTATATGAATTTAATTAAGTAGCCTAATAAAATTTTAAGAATATTCAAACATTTCAAAATGAAATGACATTTCTCTAACATGACTGCAGTGTATATGTTTACTGCCCGATAAATTAAATCTTTGTAGTTAACGTCTTTGAAGTATATTTATTTTAACTAGTATTTTGCTGACAATTTTTTATGTCATTACATTTATGAACGTTATCAATATTATGGAATTTTAAAAATGAAATAGATTTATATCATCTCCAACTTCCCGTGGTCCAGTGCGTTAATTAATTTGTGCTTCGTTATAATAAATGCAAATTGTAATTTTTGTTCGCACTATAATTACACTTCTTACAGATCTTCAGTTCAATATGCCGAGAAGGAGGAACGTTAAATTCGAGGGCGTGCAGTATTCAAAAGTGCCGGAAGCAGAATCAGACTATCTCGATGAACAGTTTGACTTCCCACCAGCGAGAGTGCCGTGGAAAGCCATTCTTCTGTCAACAGTTTTGTGTTTCGGTGGTTCCATCTTGCTAACTGTTGGATGTCTGATCGTCACTGGTCACATAGATGCACAATACAAAGACAGAATGCACTCCATGATTGTGCTGGGAGCAATTATGTTTTTGCCCGGGGCATATCACTTGAGGATTGCCTACTGCGCCTTTCGGAACATTCCAGGATATTCGTATGACGACATTCCTGAATTTGATTAATAAAAATATTATTTTAATACTTAAATTGATATACGGTGCCTAATTACATATTATGAAGTTATAGATTTCTTATACGATCTGCGTTTATGGTAAAACAATGTGATTAATTTATAAATAATATTCCTTTATGGAGTAATGAAAAGAACAACTTTTTAAATGGTGTGTATTATTTTATTTATCTAATCATATTTATATGTATTAAATAGGTATGCCTGCCTTATATACATTTATAAATCTTTTATTATAATCAAGCAAGGACGCAAATATTACATGGTGTACACATTTTTGTCTTTTACTTATATGTTCTCATCATGTGCACTGCATGCCTAGTTTGATAAAAGCTCATATGTATGCAGATTACGCAGTGCGTTATATAAAATATTTCAATGCAGAAATACTCGGATACAGACATCCAGACAACTGTAACATATAGTTTGTGCATTTATAATGAAGCTAAAAATAAATTATACCAACATCAGTTGAAATCCAAGAAAATGTGTGAAATTTGACAAAAATCACAGAGAGATAGATTAGATTAAATAGGTTCAGGAGGAAGTTCATTAATTTGAGTTTTTTAGAGGTACAGTTTAGATAAGATTGTTTTGAAAAATGTTGAATTCAGATTTTAGGTGCTAAATTATGCATACATTTTTTTAATTTAAAAAAAAAAGTAGATATGTGAACACGGAATACGTGTCGCATCAATATTCTTACTATTTTCAAACTAAGCTAAACGCTTGTGCTATGAAAATAGGACTAACTTGCTAGCCTGGATTGAGGTTCGAACTCGCGACCTTTGGATCACGAGGTGAGTGTGCACTGTGATATCATTTACGGTGTTTTTTCGGAATCCGGCATGTTCCGCAACACTTACCCCACAGCTTGTACTCAATGGGACATGGACAATACATACTGGAAAATTTATTCAATATGTACTAATACTTTGTCAGTTCCGAAAAGAAAGATAGATTTAAAAAATGTAATATGTACATACTTACTTAGTAGTGTTATTTTCTTCACTAAACATTCTCAAAAATATTAATTGAAATTAAGAATAATAGTTTTTTATTATATACTTAATTATATTATTTATAATTATATTTTTAATAAATTTAAAAAATAAGAATAAGAATTAATAATAACAAAAGAAAATTATTCATTCTATTGTATTATTTGAAAAGCGATAATAAGTACATATAGCTCATCGTTGTTCAAACCTGAAAATAAACATTTATGTTCAACCACTCGGAAGTTATAAACATAGATTGACAATATGAACAGGCATTTCTTGCGCAACACTCATGTTTATAAGCACATGCAAGGTATGTTCTCAATACGCAACAAGTTATAATCGCTTGGCAGTGAAATATGTGGGTGCTTACTCGTCTAGTTTTATTAGAACGTACAATATTCTTCATTCGCAAAGCAATACGTATAGATATTTTATTTCATTTTGAAATTCAAAAATAACATTTTATTGCAATTGATGCAACAGTTAAAACAACCTTTTTACATTCTAGTCTTATTGCTCTATGTATACAAGCCGCTTCATCTAAAACAGACAGACAGCATCTACCAACTGCATTCAACTAAAATATTATTTATGATTTGAAGAAATATATGAGGACATAAAATTTACAGGCATGCCTTGTCTGTGTTTGTGCTAAAATAAAATACAGATCCAAAGAGATTAAATTTAACTGGACAAAAAAGAAAAAAATATAATATAACTATGTATTATATGTACATGGAAACTGTTTAATGAAAATCAAAGCAGTTGTTCTCCAGCAAACTGAGACGTTGACATTAAAATAATTACAGAAAGCAGTTGAACGAGGCAGGCAGAAATTTGAGGGGTGTGACAGTTGTTAAAATAACTCTTTATCCAACATTGTGCGGCAAGTGAGCCTAGGAGTGTTGTGGTTTGAACAACTGCCTTTCAGGGCATGAATACCAGAATATTTATTAGGTAAATTCTCCTCTTAAAGGACAGCAGAGACTCGCCTCGTCTTGCGAGAGGGTTGTCACCTCATTAATTCTGTACACATTCGAGAATAGGAAATTAATAAAACGATTAACAATTTGTAATGAGGGGGTTATGTTTAAAACACTCGGACATGTTAGAAAGGCAGTTTATTTGTCCCACATAATTCAAACAAATAACAGGTGGACATTTTAAAAGAATTAAAAGTTTGGCATAAGCGTAAAAAAGAGAAACCTACTACAAATTGATAAAGAAATGGAGGGAATAGGAAGAGAAGGAAAGTTGTGCAACCACGTAAGTTCTGACCTGGGGCACTGTGTCTGGTGATGCTGTCTTCGGTGAGTGATCTTCTGGAGGCTCGAGAATAAAGTAGTATTGACACAAAGGCTGGGAAAGCCGTATCAACAGGTATGATGTAATCGAAGATGAAAAAGGATGATTTGTCTCTGAAGCCCAAAGATGGTCACTTTACTGGAACATACCTGCCGTTATCACTCCAGTCTTCTCTCCTCGGATGCCGCTTCAGTTGATTATCTGATCACGAGCTTATTCAAAAAGTGAGGGCGGCTTCCCGTGTTTTGATTTCATAACATACTAAGTTTTAGCATTTTTAATTTTAGGATTCTCTACAATTATTTTTTTTTAAATTTATTTATCATAAATACATATCATGGTACGAAATTTCATGGATACAATGATCATTCATACAATAAAATCGTATTTCTCTCCATAAAAGAGCTGACGCTCGTGGTTATGGGAGGAGAAATTATGCCTTTATTTTGTGTTACATACATTACACAACAATATTTTTAAGAGAGTTCCAAAATTACATATAAATTTTAGCTTTAATGTAGCTAGTATAAGTATTTTTGTTTTATAGTTACTTGCAGGAAACATGGTAGAAATAATAAAAACAAATGCATTATGTAGCATATAAAAACATATTTTATTATATTTTTTAAACAATAACATTATATATGTATATATAAATAAAAAACAAACATAAAAAAGTGACAAAATCAGTGCATTTAATTCCCTCTGAGTACTACATATATTGATTTCACAAAGTGCATTCCTTCGTTCTGAATAATTTTATAGGGGAGTGAAAAAATGACAACAATTTAAAAATTAACAGAATTAATTAAAAATTTTGAAAAGAAGTAAACTACGTACCTACCTCAAAATTTTTAAAAATTATTAAAGTTGTTTATATTTGAGACATTTTACTGGTAAAATTTTAAAATTTCTACATGTGGCCATACATCAGAGCAGTCTGAAAAGCTAATCAAGATAAACCCTAATAAGGAACGTAATACTATCTACTCTCCTCATTGTACAGCAACTCTATTTCTGTAATCTCGGGTATCTCGACGTAATGACCATTGGTCTAGTGTGTACACACACCTGTTACTTACAAAAATAACATGACGGATTTTTTTTAATTTGGTTACTTTTGTCCAATAAGGCAATGAATATTGTAAATCAAAACATGTACTCAAAACATGTTTTCAATTTCAGTTATCGTATTGAGATCATGCAAAATCATGATAATATTAAGTATTCAATTCTATATATTTTTTAACTAGAATATTAAAAAAAAACATATATAGGTAAGTATATACATTTCACTTAACCCAATCTGTATGAGTTTTCAACATAGACAATAAGAGCAATAAGAGTGTTTTTAAATTTATTTAGTAAATTTTTAATTAATCAATCATTTAATTAATAACATTTTACTTAAAGAGTTTGACAATGAAGTTTTACATCAGAAATATTTAAAAGCTGTAATCCTGTAGACAATATATATAATAAAATACACAGGTAGGATAATTGTAGATATAGTGTAAAGAAAATATTAACATCATCGAAAGGCACACTATTGCTTAGGTGTTTTGGTAATATTTCCATGTAAAAATGCTTAGTGCGATAAATATGTGAATGAAAATGACAGCTCAAAACTACCAATATTTCTCAAGGTGTTTGACCAAATCTTTTGGTTCCGTTGTCGGTCCGTGCCTCTCCACAGGAACGCCATTTTTGTCAATGATGAATTTTGTAAAGTTCCATTTAATGAAGTTGCCCAGGGTACCACCCTGCTTTTCCTGAAAATAGGGTAAAAGTATTAATTTCTTTCAGTACTAAACGTTCCTGAAGAGTGTATTTTTAGATGGCAAATAATATTTCTTGACACATTTCCATTGGCACACAAGCTGTGCTAATTATTTAAATAAAGCAATACAGTAAAACCCCGTTAATTCTAAATTCGTAATAAATCCAACTTTTCTAAATAAAAAAGTCCCAGAATGTTAATTTCATAGATTAACCCCGATAATTCAAAAACCTAGGTAATTCGAAATAATATGTGGTGGGCGCCTAAATGCCTTGTGCCGTAAATTAATACATTTTAAATCACATAATTAATTTTTTTTTTAAGAAACCATAAAAAACTAATAATGCGCAGCTTTTTGGTCGCGCACATCTGTGTAGGGTGTCCTTTATATATTTCGCTGTATCTTATGGAATGCTTTTTATTTATACATATTATTTCTCGATCTCTGAAATTGGGGAATCCTGTGTATGCTTTCTTCAGTTGACTGCCTTGATATGCGCGGATAGTTTTAGTACGCGTTGTTTGCGTCAATTCTTTGCTTTTCTAATTTCTTAAATTGCTCTTTAGTTTGATTCTTTTTTGTAATAACTGTGTTTATGTTATTAAAACATTTAATTTTCTTTGGAAGAAGTTATTACTGACTTATCTTATTATTTATGTATTTTTAATAACTGTGTTGTATCTGAGCCAGATAAAAGGCAGAACTGAAAGTTAAAACCGAGTGAAGATTGAAGAAGAATTCTACTATAAATTCAAATATAACTAAACATTTCGATTACGGCCATCCAAATGTGAGGAAAAGGTTTTTTTTTTCCGCAAGAGCAGCAAATGTCAATGTAGTTTATCAAAAGAAATGTTGCAATCTTTGCATTAACATAATACATATTGGGTTTTCGAAAAGATTTCATGAAATATATGCAAAAAACCTTTGTTTTTCATAAAATTAAAGGTTTTTTTTATGAGTTTTACGATTTTTGGTGAATTGCGCAATCGTGTCGCGATTAAAAATTTTTCTTTAGTGCTTTGAATTTCGAATAAACAGGGTTCCACATAATTCATAATGGTTTTTTTTGTCCCTTGAATTAACGAGGTTTTACTGTATTTAAATTAATAATTTAAATATTGCTTTAATTAAATAAAAAATTAATTCATTGCTTATATTTTTATAACTCATGAAAATTTAGGTTTATCTGTTACCTAGTATAGTATAGCTAGTATAGTGTAGTAAATAACCTATCTAGTATAGTATAGTTAGTATATATAGTATTAAAAAAACCTACTTAGTATAGCAAAGCTAGTATAGTACAAAACATTATTTATATACTCACACAACTTTAACAATATTACTTTAAATCTATGAAATGCATCAACAAACATAGAAATCTAATACATTCAAGCTGTATTGATTGATTTAATTATTCACAGGCAAAGAAGTATTCAGAATTACATTCAAAGTTTGTCCATTAAGGGAAACACATATTGAATTATAAAGTGAGATTTTCTAAAGAGACGTTTTGTAACGTTCTGAGTGCAGATGTGCATTTCACATCATCAATTTATCACATGCATACCTTCAGATAGCTCCACAAAGGATGGGCGTTGTTTCCGTTGACATCAATTTTATCGAACAAGTCAAATTTAACATTCCTTTCAGCAGCAAAACAAACAATTTCTTCGGGTTTACCAGGTTCTTGTCCATTGAATTGATTGCACGGGAATGCCAAAATACGTAAACCTGAAATAATAAAATTAAAATAAGCTTGAATTAGTTAAGTTGTTGAAGAAGTAATTATGTATGTAGGCTGCATTTCATAACTTTTTAATATGATTGCGTAGCCAGTGGCCTTGCCGTGGATGTTGACGGCACAGGTGAGTATGTTACTGATTTTTTATTTTACATAATGGTCAACCTAGAGCTGAAGTGCAAAGTTATATGTAAAATGTTTATGTTACCTATGCATAAGGTTTGTGATATTAGCATTACAAATAAAAGTAGTTATGATAAAATATTATGCTACGTAGACTAGAATAGGTTTTTCCATTTAAGAAAGGCAATTGAATTAGTATGTGAAGCCGTGCGTACGAGGTACTTTGTTTCATTGTGTTGGTGTTTGTACCCGTAAATACTAACACAACGAAACAATGTGTGTCATAGCCACGGCTTACACATACTAATGCGATTGTCTTTCTTAAATGGAAAGACCTGTACCTCAAAAATTATTAATAAATAATAGAAATCAAAACTGAAATGTGTTTTCTAGAAAAACATAGTATTTAGCCAATAGTGGATTTTGAAGTAAATATTCTTTCATCGGGACAATGCAGAATGTATTCTGAAATTCTAATACCATATTTAATTTAATAAACATTAAGTGTGATGTAAGTGTAAGCAATAAATGCTTAGAACAAGCCTCAACGAGTTTGTGTATTTGGGAAGTATTTGTGTATGTGGCAAGGCTGAGAGGGATTTGAAAGGAGAGTGATTGAGGGAAATAAGGTAAATGGTGCTTTGAATCATAGTATAAAATTAATTTTGAAATTCTAATATTGTACTTGCGTGCATTTAATTTTGTTAATAAATATCTCGACGTCACATTAATTTCTCTTATCACAAGTTTACTTAAAGTCACGACACATAATCATAATCATTTGACAAATTTATGTACAATGCATGTTTATTGCATTAAATTATATAAATCACTACCAATATCCATCAGACTTTTTATCGAATATATTTCGGCCTGAGGTTATGATTGAACATAGTACAGAATTTCTGTCAATATAATAATTGTTAACTGTTCGAAGAATATTTTTTTTTCTGTATGAAGGCTTGAACTTTATGGTGACATTATTATTAAAATAAAGTACAAATCACTTTGTTTTCACCACTTTATTAGATTAAACAATCTACTTGTTTCGAGAACAATGTTCCCTTCTTACACAAATAATCCTGAAGAAGGGAACATTGTTCTCGAAACATGTAGATTGTTTAATCTAATAAAGTGGTGAAAACAAAGTGATTTGTGTTTTATTTTAATAATAATTGTTGTTTTATTTTCTTTATTTGCTAAGATGAGTTGTTAAGATTTTGTTTGATGCCAAAATTATGTTCGACACGTGTAATGCTAAAATAGAGTTGATCAATTGTTACATTATATCTAAAATGTTTTCAATAGCAACAAATGAAATATGTAATAGGAGAGTTTCACATTTTGACAAACAAAAAAACATAAATCTTAGGTAATATTCTATAATGATTTTAAATACGAAATATTTGGATCACACACAAAATGCATCCACAGGGAGATCATGTCATCTGTTGGGTCAAATATATAAAAATTGTAGATTAAATGTATGTATCTAGAATACAATGAAATTTAACAATTAAATGTTATGTTTAATTATAAATATATAATAAATAAAATATATTAAAAAATTAACACAAAGAATAGGGTGATATGTTTTAATCTATGCGATTTACAAGTCATTGTGACCTGGCGTTTGTGACTTTTGATATCATTTACATCAAACTACTATCGCAACTAAATAAACATTATATCTAACCTTTGCTTTCTGCGTACTGCTCGTACAACTCATTAAACTGTTTATAATTGTTTGCGGTTAAGCCGCACTGCGATGCAACATTAACAACAATTGCAACATGTCCTTTATACGTATCCAGTTTCACAGGATTTCCTTTTATATCGAGAACAGTGAAGTCGTAGATCGAAGTCGCCGTCTTATAATCGGGATTTTCAACGCTCGCTGAAGCCATTGCTCTGAAAAAGATGAAATGAACAGTTTTACATTGAATGTCACGTATCAAACATGAATAAATTATGATTTGAAGACATGAGAAACGGCAGAAAACCGATACCGGCGAAATTTCAATGTCAAGAGAGCATTAAATATGTATGACCTTCTGAAAGTTCTCATAATATCAAAGTTCAAATGATACCATTAAAAAATAGTCATGAATCAAGAATGAATGACATTTTAACTGAATATTTTTTATTTGAGAACTTACCGGGAAGATGTCAAATGTATGGCGAGACAAGTCGTAGCGAACAGCTTAAGCCCTGGAATGCGGGCGCTGAAAAGGCTCATTATAATTGTTTGTGCTAGTGCGCCTGTCAAAGTTACCAAGTCACTGTGTTGCAAGCATTAGAATAAATATTTTTCGGTGAATGTTGGATAACAATGAATAAATATCTAGGCAGGTTCGAAGTTCAAACTGTATCTCAGAATAAAGGAAAAAATACGATAAAATAATGTACCTATATAAATAATAAATGCAAGACGAGTCGCACACGTGGGAACCAAAAACCGATTCGATTTGATGTCTGACTGGTGCAATTGGTGTTTTATATATTTTTAAAATTATTAATGCACGACTGCGATAAATTTTATTGCAGTCACGCACACAATAACACCCGTTTAAAATATTTGAATCATGACTGCTGTAGTTTTCATTATTTTAATTAATTTTTAAGATTTAGATGGGTGAGAGCTGGTTTAGGAGAGAAATATTTTATTTAAAATCTTTTGTAGGTGATACTAAACATTTACCTTTTATGATCATCATCGACCATCATCATCATTATGGTTATATCATCGAAGATAAATAATATACATTCGCGTGAAATTTCGTTTAAATTTCATTAAATTGTATAATACGTATTTAATTGTATGTATCTACTAAATCTTGAATCCTGTCAAGCAGAAACTAGCAGTTGAGTAATCAGCTGTCGCCGATTTCTTAACTACTAGGGGTATAATTATTTTCGTAACAATTTCTATATAAGATTCTTCTAGAACAACTCATATTGCGTTAGTGCACACTTTAGCCGAGGATATGTGGTATACTGACACACCTCGCGTAACCTGCCGTGGCTGAGTAGGCAAAGATGTCTGATTAGAAATCTGATTTTGAAAGCGCAAATTTAAACCCGGATTTTACAATTTTTGTTTAACCAAGACAAGTGCCGCGTTAACCTCCTAATCTTTGGATTTTTTTCGGTGTGCCACGCTTGATTCAAAATTCTAAAACTCCGCTAATTTTTAGATTTTTTGAATGGATGATGAGCACAGAGTACAAAATTATACAGAGTTGAAATAAACGCCATCTTTAGGCGAGGGGACCGGGGCACAGCAGAAGAATATTCCCCGCGCATATATTTAAGATATATTTATAATGCAGTTAATTGTTTATTTATGATGATTAAAAACCCCAATAAACAAAGCGTATTTTTACAATACATGTTGTTTTTTTTAAACTTAAAATTTTCTTCCAAACCGAGTCTTTTCAAGTAAAAACGTCATTCAGTAACACCGCGGGAAGTATTGAGTAAGAAATTATATTTTTAAGAGTACATATTTGGTTTGACGTTTTCATAATTGTTCCAAAATTTACAAGCCGGTAGTAATTTTTTTAAACAATTCAAGTGTAGTGAAACCAAAAGCGGAGCCAAAACACTAACCAGGAAATATCCGTTAGTTCATCTTTATATATTTTGGTGGCCTGTGGTGATGAATGGTCAAATTATTATTAAAATCTAAACAATCCCTTTCCGGAACCTCAACATAACCCCAAAAATCTTATTTTTAAAACTATTTAATACATAATAATTATTGTTTCCAACCCCGGGAAAGAAGAAAATGTTCAATCTCCGCGACTAACAAACTCTTCCCGGTTTGGCCAGCTGGAATTCAAAATGACCGATTCTTAAATCGTTCAAGACGAGGAATGAAAACACGAAATGAGTATAATTCAGGCGCCAAAAGGAGAATTAGTCGAATAAATAGCCTTATCAAAGAATATACGAGAGTATAAAATTACATGCAGCCACGATGAAAAAATGTTTCGAAAGAGAGCAATTTCTCTGAAAATTTTCCTTTTTATACCTATCACGTTTATTTTTCTAGAACAAAACAAAAATTACAACTTAACATGTTTCCAAATATTTCTTTTTTCAAATCCTTTTCGATATTTTTAAATTATACATTATCGAGTTCTTACTCGCACGAAATAATAAATAAAACACACCATTTTTTATTAATCAATAAAAAAATATATACATATATGAAACCATTTTTAATTTTTAAGACATTATAAATACATATTACATTGCCAAATCATTCGATCGATATTTTGGAAGAAACAATAATGATATTGAGGTGGTACCTATTATTTGTAATTCTCCGACATATCCCAAAGAATACAACACAGAAAGAAAATAAGATGATAATGTTTAGTAAGACAGTCAAAAGTAGAAAAAAAAATTCCATAGACAATCGGGAATAATCTATAAGGTAACGATTACGTCATTCTGCCTGCACAACTTTCATCCGCCAGACGCTTGTGGCTTGTTCGCATTGTATAAGAAATGTAATATTATGGAACATTTTTAAACCATTTTAGAGTCCGTTCACTTTAGGAAAGCCACTTGCATTAGAGTGAAAGTGCGCGTTTACAAAAACTCGTAAAATTATTTTTAACAGACGCAAAAAATAAATATAAATATCTATTATTTAATTTTCTATACCTAAAATAAGCAAAGGTAGGTACATATATTATAAAAAACTTATTCCGTTTTCAAAATTGATATTAAATAAAATGGAAACATTGACTTTATGCTTTTTAGATAAAATACTCTGATTAATTGTTTTTTTCCCAATGTTTGGATTTTTTAATATATTTTTTTGTATATTTGTTGAAAATTATAACTATATATCATTGGTATTAATCATTAATCAAAATATATCATTCTCTACGTAACAGTGTCGATCACCAGTGCTACCAGATGGCTCAAATAATAATGTGATTTAATATAATGATGAGGTATAAGAAGCAAAAAGGGTGTCGTTTAATGACCCAATGGGTAGAAGAACTGTTGGAAGACCAAAAGTGCGGTGGTAAGATATATTGTGTTTCCGGACTGCCGGGCCCGGGGTAGCAAAACTGGAAAATGGCAGCCAGCGACAGAGCAGCATGGAGGACTTTCTTGGAGGCAGTTAGGACCACCAAGGGTTGTAATGCTGAGGATGGATGGATGGATAAGAATAAAAAAAAGCGTAATTCTCTTTTTAATAATGTCCATCACTAACGTTATCAGGACGCTACTCCAGACAATGCTATTCTCCTAGCCTTAACTGGCGGCCGAAATATATAATAAAAGTACGCCATTTTTGATGGATTATAGCTAGTTTAAAATAAATAATATATAATAAGGTATAATTGTGGATAAATGCTTTCAAAAACTTATAATTAATTTTAATCAATAATATAAACTACTTATTTTCGTCTGTATTGGACTCCGAATCCTCATCTAAGTTTATATTAAATTGATTAAAGTCTGTGGTCACCGTATCGTGATCTTGCAGTCACTGTATCTTTAAATAAAAAATATCATACAAAGAAACAACCTCTCCACGTGTCGTGACTGCCAGCGTGATACTGAAGTGGTCAATGGAATAGCTTTAAAAAAAGAATACCACTACACAATTTACATATTACAGAGGATATCACTCAAACTAATGCAAGTGGCTTTCATAAAGTGAACGGACCCTACCTACTTCATTAAAACGCAAATTTGACTGGGGTCACTTTGTACCCCACTCCGGCCCCCGATCCTATTTAAGGTTAAAAAGCAAAAAACTGTTTTTTTTTAAATGCCAAGGCTGCGAAACCCCTTAAGGGCGAGGTGTACCAACAATGGCAGGGAAATGCTAACGTACAAATATTTTAACGCGATCGCGAACCTCTACGGTGTGAAAGCCAAGTTGCCGCGCACTTCAACCCATTGTTCCGGTCCTGAGAGCGTATTGTCACGCACATTATATATTAAAGAACTCGTTAAATATTTATGAAGCTGGTTAGGTCCGATGCAGCACACGGCTTGAAAAAGAAAATGGTAATTTTTGTATAACACGGCGGCAATGTGGGAAATACGCGGCTGCAAAAGCTTCGTTAGTGTTATGCAAACTCACTCTGCTGACGGACAGGGCCGGATTGTCGCCTAGAATCTTAGGCACTCATCTAAGACCCGGTTTTCTCCAAGAGTGTGACATGACAAAAGACCCACGCGACAAAAGATCCACGCGATATTAGATCCAACGTCATGATGACAACAAAGAAAATTTAAAAATATTTTTTTTATGAAAAAGCTTTAAATAAATTAATGAATTGCTAATGGTGGGGAAATTATTAAATATACTCTGTCACGAAATCAAAAATGCACCACATCTAATTAATAGACGAAAATATTGCATATAACCTTTGGCGAATTATAATATAGGGGACGATGGGGGAATTGCGGACGCGGGGTAAATACAGACTAGCAGATATCTACTCGATCCCTTACTTCCGCGCCCGGCCGCCACGATCACGTGTTACTTTCCGCCATCTTTAGTGCCGAGCAAATATTCACGAAAGAAAGTTGCACACAATTTTCAAGATACATAAAATCAAACATTTTTTGTGAATTTTGATCTAATTTTTAGTGTTTACTATTTTGAGTGCTATATCTATGAAGTAAGTGACAATAAAAAGTGATATTTTTTATCGATTACTTCGTTAATGGAGAATAAATTACACAATAACTTTCGATGATAAATTTTGTTAACCAACAAATAATTGTCGTTGTTATTTTTTAAACTCGTTGGGTTAATTGCGGACAAGCTCCCTGGAGTAAATACGGACGTCCGCAATTACCCCTGACTCGATTATTTGTCAAAACCTAAACCAATTTATTGCACATTTTCAGATGTCTCTAAAATGTATTAGAAAAAAAAAACGAGCATACATCATCGAAACCCTACAAAGAGCTATACAAGAAATAGAGGATAAAAATACAACTTTTCGTCAGGCGGAAGAGAAGTAGAAGTACATTCCCAGGGCTACATTTCTTAACCAAGTGAAAAAGGGCTGTATTACTACTATACAAATGTGTGGTAAAAAGTCAGTTTTTAATGAAACTCGAGAAAACGAACTGGTCGAGTTCAATTTAAAATCGTGTAAAGTCTTCTTTGGGGTAACAATACCTACTCTAAGTAAAATAGCTTTCGATTTTGCTACAGCTAATAACACACATAATTTCAATAAAAGTACAAAAGTGGCAGGAATGGATTGATATTATAATTTTATGACTAGATACCCTAATATATCACTTCGAAGGCCAGAAGCTACTTCATTAAATAGAATCATAGTATTTAACCCTGAAGAAATAGAATAAATATTTTTTGAAAATTTGAAAACACTTATAATCAAATAACAATACCCCATGCCATCCGTAATTAACCCAACATCCGTCCGTGTTTGCCCCAAGGGCTACGGGTAATTACGGACAGACAATGCTTTGTTTTTGATTAAAAATGTATAGTTGTTGATTGATCTCGTAAAATAACTAATGTTGATTTTGTAAGTGAATAACTAAAGTTTCATAATAAATAAAGTCAGGCTGATTGTTTCTAATAGTATAGGTTTTGTACGTTATTTCGCTTCAGCGTCCGCGATTCACCCATCCTCCCCTAGTGTGGGGAACCCACAGTCACACCAGATCGGCGCGCGCACACCGCAGAGCCGGCGCGCCGATAGAGGGACGATGTTTCAGAAATGTGACAATCATCCGTATTCTGAAAATAACAATGTCTGGATCTTTAAGATCTTTATCCCAACACTTAATAGACGATAATAAAAATTAAAAATGTCCAGAGCGGATTTAGTGATTGTACGGCTCAAATACACTGTATTAAAAGATGATATAAGAAAGATTGTTTCTTACAAACGTATTAATTTCTTCATCCACAGCGTCCAGATGAAATATCATAGCTAAACTTGTCATGACCGCGTTCAGCGTTACCGCGTATTCAAATCTTCCCATCTTGACATAACAATTTACATCTTTCTCCCTCCCTCTATATCTATCTCATGTAGAAACTTTCAGAAACAAACACCGACGTAAAGCTATGTCTCGTTAATTTTTAATTTTTATTATCGTGTATTAAGTGTTGGGATAAAGATCTTAAAGATCCAGACACATCTGTCAAAAAATGTCAAGATGGGAAGATTTGAATACGCGGTAACGCCGAACGCGATCATGACAAGTTTAGCCATGATATTTCATCTTGACGCTGTGGATGAAGAAATTAATGCATTTGTAAGAAACAATCTTTCTTATATCATCTTTTAATACAGTGTATTTGAGCCGTAGAATTACAAAATCCGCTTTGGAGTTTTTAAATTTTTATTATCGTCTATTAAGTGTTGGGATAAAGATCGTAAAGATCCAGACATTGTTATTTTCAGAATCGGGTCGATTGTCTGGTCATTCCATACAATGATATTATGACTTGTATGGGTTTTGTTGGAGTCGTACAAAGGTCGTATATCAAGTTGGACTTATTCCAAAGGGGACCAAAGGTACCACTGTATTTTCAAACTGAGCTAAACGCTTGTGCTATCGTAATTGGTCTAATCACTAGGCGATCACTAGATCAACATGCCACTCTGAATGCGAAATGTGAAAACAATGCGAAGAGGGACCCACCGTATACCCAGGGCCGCTTTATGAGCAATAGCTCCCATATCGGCTCTACACTTTCGCCACACACAATTCGGTATTTTCTTGTTTATGTGGCCATTCTCCCCACACCATTTAAACTCATGTGAGTGCAAGCAGTGCGGGGAGGCATCCACACAAAACCGCTTCACCGTCAACAATAGCAAACAATACAAAAACAATGAGACATGAAACAAGAAGTAGAATGAGACATGAAACACGATAGATGTACATATGTATATGTGAGGAAATACAAGTAAAACTAAAGAATATGAGTCATTAGAAAATGAGGTAAAGACAAAGCCAAGTACGTATATGTAATGAAAATGAGCACGAAATTGCACTGTAGAGACAGTAAAAAAAGTACAATAGTCACTCGTCTGAAGGAAAAATAAAAATAAAGTTTTACAACACAAACGAACATAGGACCCACCAGTCTAACTGTAAAGTACTCTGTTACACCTGTATATTTCGTAATATCCCTATCACAATTATTATCACATTATTCAGATTTTAAAATATTCAGTTTTTCCCCCAAATATATGTTTATGTAAAAGTCATGCTTCAATGTTCTCACTTCACGCGCCTGGCATATACATAAATGCATGTAATAAAAAAATTACAAATAAATACACTGAACAACATCATTCAAATAAATATAATTAAATTACGCGTAGGTAGGTAGGTACATAACAAAGATAAAAGGAACATATCACAGTGAAGTGATCATTGAGCAGAGACGACACAAATTTACATAAAGAATATCTGTCAAATATGCATGCTCATTAGACATCTTTCCATTTTTTTTAAATAGAGATGCGAACACGGAATATGTGTCATATCAATATTCTTAATATTTTCAAACTAAGCTAAACGCTTGTGCTGTGAAAATAGGACTAACTTGCTGGTCTGGAGTGAGATTCGAAACCGCGACTTTTGGATTACGAGGCGAGATCAACTACAAGATCAACCACAATATCAACTAGCTGCTTTAAGAAAGATAATCAAATTAGTATGGATAAACCTTGTGTACGACGCACAGCTTACATACTAATTCGATTGTCTTTTAAACGCAAAGAGGTCTACCTAGAATTAAAAATCTGTTAATAGTTTTGATAAATAAGTTGTATTGGTTTTAGTACAATGAAATAAGGTTTGTGAATGAGTGTTGAAATAGATGATAAGAGGTCAGAGGCATGAAAATTATTAGAATTAATTATTTTATGCAAAAATACTAGATGTTGAAGGTGGTTATAATTTATATGCTAAATCCTAATCTATAGTTGACATATCTCAAATATTTTAATTTAAATTTTTCTATTGTGTGAATGTGAGTCGCACAAAGTAATATTTTTGTAATGTAAAGGAATTTTGCAAAAAAAAATAATTGTGTTGCTTAAAATGGTTCGCGTGTCGCCCGGTGTGATGCGTGTCATAAGTTCACATCTTGGCAGCCCTGGTCACTGGTCACTGGTCACGCAACTGTAGTCAAACGTGTGGAATAAAAAGCTCCGGCATGCCCCAGGGCTCCACTCGCATTCTCCCCGTGGAGACAGAAAGCAAACCTAAAATACAGTAAGACTTCGTTTGACACTTTCTTGATTAACGCCGATTCGATGTAACGAATCGTCTGCTCGACCTAAATAAAACTAATATCCCTAGAAAATAGAAACCAATTCGTCTCCTACGGTCGCGTCAGCGTGTTTCTGTATTTTCTCGGGTATCCTGCAAGGCTCCTACCTGGGTCCGTCGTTGTTTCTTATTTTTATTAATAATATTAAAAATGTAATTTTAAACTCGCTTTTGGTTATTTGCGGATGATTCAATTGGACTATTTTCATCTTCTCCAAGCAGATGATAATAATAATAATAATAATTATAGTTTTTTTTAACAATTTAACGCAGTCATAGAGGACTACTAATGTAGAATGTACTATTCAGTACATTCTACATTAGTAGTCCTCTATGACTGCGTTAAATTCATTCATTCATTCATTCATTAAATTCATATATAAATGTAGATAGATAGATAAAAAAAATATGTAGATAAAATCTAGAATTCCGTACATTCTAAATTAGTAATCCTTGGTGACAAATGGCTGCGTAGTACGTAACTTGAGAGTATGGTATAAGTGTAACTCGACTGATTTGTTCGTTTCGGCGGTAAATTAAGTCGTAATCGCCAGAATTATCGCCGACCACCGATAGGAGATGGCACATTATGAAGAAGAAGAAGGTGACAAAAATATATTTTTGCACGATTGCATTCAAAACATTTTTTAATTTTTTTTCGATATTGCTGCTTTTGCAATTATATCCCTCATAATATAAACTAAACTCGCGACACTATTGTTTCACGGATTTTTTAATTCAAATCTTGAATCATTAATTTAGAACCAACCGGGTCTTTTTGGTAGTTAAGTCATGTGGTAAATCCTGGCACGTTTTTAGAATTTACGTCGATAAGTAGTTTAATTAATACAACGCTATTTCTAACTTTTAACAAGTTTAAAAGTTGTTAACCGGTCCTTAAACCTTTTACGCTCGTATAATTTCATTTCGCGTTCAGTCTGGTCGAAATGATTTTAATGACTTTGCAAAAAAATGTCTTGTCTTACACTTAAATCGTGTTTCATTTTTTAAATTATATTTTTTATGTATCCCGTATACATTACAATAAAAATGTTTTTTAAAATCCACCACCGCAAAAACATTAAACAAATTTAATCAGTGGGTATCAAAAATAAATGTCTGACCCAAAATAAGTATACCTATACTTATAGAAACACAGGTCGGTAGTAGTACCATTTTCAATACACAAAATTTGATCATATCCCTCGTAAGTAAAGTATCGTAAAAATCAAATAAGTCCTTTTTAGTTACAGTTCGCACGCGCTTGATTTTTTAACAGGTAGTAATATTTTTATCCATATATACAGGGTTATTTGTAAAACAATAATAACCTCGCAAGACCATATTCCTCTCTTCATGTCGAAAATGTTCAAGCTATTATGACCTAATATCAATAGTTTAGGAGATATGGGACATCAAAGTTTGCATTTTTTTTTCAATATTTCTGACTTGATTTTATGGAGTTATGGAGACATGCGACATCTTAGTTTGCATTTTTTTTCGATATTTCTGAGATATTTTTTGTAAAAAGTTGGACTATCATTACAGTAACTTATATCGAATATGAAAAATTCACTCTCTTTAATACAAGTGAAATAAAAAAATAAAAACCCCGAAAAAATTCCAATTGGAATATTTTCCAATTGGAATTTGAAGGTTTTTATTTTTTTATTTGCCTTGTACTAAAGGGAATGAATTTTTATATTCGATATAAGTTACTGTAATGATAGTCCAACTTTTTACAAAAAATAAGTCAGAAATATTGAAAAAAAATGCAAACTTTGATGTCGCATATTTCCTTAACTATTGATATTAGGTCATAATAGCTTGAACATTTTCGACTCATAATCAAGGCAGGAATATAGTCCTGCGAGGTTATTAATGTTTTACAAATAACCCTGTATACCATACACATTATCATAAATAATATGGTTTTTTAATGGATTTTAATTGGGCGAAGCCCAAATTGTAAACCGGTGTTGTCAATACGTTTATTTATTTTTTTCTTTCGTTGATTAAGTCTTCAGTATTATTTGTGGTTTTAGACGACAAATAGTGATTTCAACCAAAAAATAATTGAATGGTGGACAAAATTAATTTTTGATATGTTGAGTGAATTCAGAAAACGGTCCCAGTACAACGCAGTGTAAAAAAACGTTCGTGAAGTATATTTGTGAAGAATGTATAGATATTGGGTGTCAGAGATGGTTTAGGAGATTTCGAAATAGAATTTCAATATTCAAAAAGAACCACGCCGAGACGTGCTAAGAACAATAGTGGAAGGTAATCCATCTCTTTCAACTGAGAAAAACTCAAACGAAGCGGATGCATCATGGTTCGAGACACTTAAAACAAATTGGAAAGATCTCTAAGCTGGGTACATAAAGAGTGGTTATAACATTAAAAATAGTAACACATAAAAACCAAGTTTTTATTATACTCCCTTTCTTTGTAAAATATAACAACAATTAAAGACGAATTAAAACATATAACATAACACTAAACTAACAGTAATTTAATATATTTCTAAAATGTCAGATGTTTTGAGCTTTGATAAGACACTTCATGCTTTGAAGATTAAATTCTAAAAACATTTGTCAGTCAATTTAGATTTTCGACATTCGTAGTGAAGTACCTATTATGCATACCGACGGAGTAATTCAAATTTAGAAAATATTCCGCGACGTTATCGGGCCGCCGTAATCAAACTTTTCTAATGATTCCATTTTGAAAAAAACAATAAAATTTCTAAAAATCCGAAGTTATACTATAATTATTAATTTTTTTAAACGAAAATTTGATAGATCTTCTTGATCGTCGCCACGAGTCTACTTGCCAAGTTTCAGCTCGATTGGATCACGGGAAAAGGGTCAAAAATCGATCCAAAGTTTTTGTTGACGGCAAGCAGACGCCACGAGTTAATATAAAGGGAGTAAAAATAAAAATAGGCATTATTAACAAAATAAAATTACAATATGTAAAAAAATATTTTTCTGGCACTTAAAATGTGCATCAAATATCTGCGAAACACTAAAACGATTAAATTTATTATTTACGAAACTTCATAAGGAACTAGTGTTTAAAACACGTTCTAGGACGGGCGTGGAATACTTAAGTGTGGAACGGTTTTGTAAGTTTACCTACTTTCAGTAGAGCAGCATTACAATTTATCATTTTTCTAAATTCTGAAAATAGACATGGATTTATTTGTTATTCACTTAATTAGTAATAAACCTCAGAGGAAATTGGCAATTCACTAGTATACAGAGTTATTTGAAAAACATTAATAACTTCGCAGAACTATATTCCTGCCTTGATTATGAGTTGAAAATGTTGAAGCAGCCAGGACCTAATATCAATAGCTATGGAGTTATGCGATATCAAAGTTTTCAATTTTTTTCTCAATATTTCTGACTTATTTTTTACACAACGTTGAATCATCATAACAGTAACTTATATCGATGACGAAAAATTCATTCGTTTCAATACAAGTTAAATAAAATGATAAAAACCCTACAGACATTCCAATTGGAATGTTTTCAAACTGGAATTGGAAGGTTTTTATTATTTTGTTTGACTTATACTAAAGGGAATGAATTTTTCATATTCGATAAAAGTTACTGTAGTGATAGTCCAATGTTTTACAAAAAATATGTCAGAAATATCGAAAAAAAATGCAAACTAAGATGTCGCCTATCTCCATAAATATTGATATTTGTTCATGGTTGCTTGGGCATTTTCGACACAAAATTAAAGCAGAAATATAGTCCTGCGAGGTTATTAATATTTTCCAAAGAACCCTGCATACGATCTACATACATAGAACAAAGAAAAAAATATCAATAAGTAGTTTTTTTATTGAAAGCGAAAATGCAAAAATATGTAATAATATGGAGGAAATTTAATATAGAGCAAGCCAGAGGTACGGAAACAATGCAGAAATTAGTCCCTATCAAAATAACCTTTTTAAACCAGGATAATCAGATCTAGCCCTGCTTGGATAGGACATGTATTATGTCGGGCAGGCAGCGACAGGGTCATAAAAATAGTGCGCTAAGCTGTTAAAAGTCATGGCACGATACTAACTGTGTTCCCTGTATTTTTTAATAGAATTGAATTTTGAATATTCACTGAACTAACGCTAAAGCGAGATGAACATTAGAGATGTGTATCTACAGACCATATAAAAAATAAGCTGAATAAATGGAATGATTCGGATGCGAAGGGAAAAATAAATCCTTAAAAAAACGAAAACCCAGACAAAGCAATATTTTTACCTATCATAACACATTCAGTATCAGATCCTGATCTCATCACCTAAAGCAAAACTGCGAGCAGACAAGGTCCTGGACGACGAAGGACATCCTGGCTGAAGATCCCGATTACATACACTACGGGATTATTGGATGGGGAGGGGCATATAAAAACACTATATCAAAATTAGAAACTACTCAAAAAATGTTAATTAAAATAATTCTAAAGAAAAAAATGTCAACCCAAGTGCCCAACTATATAAAGTATTCAAAGTACCAAAAATAAAAGATATATATCTAAAAAAAAATCAATAATCAAAATTTTTAACATTAAAAATACATTAAACACAAGAAGCGATTTTATGCTTTAACAGACCAAAATTTAATTTTACCTCTACCCAAAATCATTTAAGTTTTCTAGGTATTAATTTTTTTAATAATCTCCCCCAAACTGTCAGAAACATAACATATCAGAAAAATTTATAATTGAAACCGAAAAACGTATATCCAAACACCTACTAGACACATTATATCAACATGAAACTGTTTTAAAATGCATATTTATTTCACATACCTGTACCGCTTCTCTATACACGAATCTTCTGACTCCTATATTTGAAATGATAAATGTTATATATAAATTGTAAGAAGAACAAAATAAAATATAAAAATTAAAAAAGTATCTAAGGCAGTGGTTAAAGGTTAAAGCATTCCACGATCCAGACATTTTATTATTTTTATTGCATCTTGCAAAACTGTACGTGCAGTTTGTATGTAGAATACATTACAGTATTATGTGGGGTATAAAAGCAAAGGCAGCAATGTCCAAAAAATAAAAATATATTGTTTGAATTTACTAATAATTTAAAATGTACTGAATTCTAGATTTTATTTTATTTATTTATTTATTTATTTATTACAAACATGTTAAAACAATAAGGTTGAGTGTACGTTTATTTATTTTAATTAAATAAAAATTAAAATCAAGAAATACTCAAGAAAAAAATAATAACATAAAAATAATAATAAAGTGGAAGGCAAATACTTAAAATACAAATACGAAAAAAAGATAAATAAAATGTAAAGTAAAAAGTAAAAAGCAGGTATATAACTACGTATCTTTCAGCTAGATTCAGTTCAGTTCCTATGAATTTATAGGCCGTTTCATATAAAATCTCGAATGTTATAATTTGTTGAGTCTACTCAATGCTCCTTAATGAATAATATAATAGTAAGTATATTAAAAAATACAAATAAGTTATCATCATTTAAAAAAAAATACTATCCTTATATTTTAAATTTTTTGTCTATTCGGTAGTGTGTTAAATAGTTTTGGAATCACATACCTACCGTTTGGTCCTATTCCCGTAAAAATAATTTGATTGTCTTATTTCTAGTTTTTTATTCGTTATTTATAGTGTCGTATATTTTTGTTGTATGGGTGTTTTGAATCTGTCCGTATCGAAAATTTTACATATTTTTAAATTTATTTTATTTTATTTATTTATATGCAACAACATTTATTATATAATTGTAATAAATGTTGTTGTAAATAAATAAATATATTATACATACATATAGATAGTACCTCTCCATTTAAGAGCATTGCTCTTGTGCTCGGTATAGGCAATTTGCTTACTAATAATTATTTTACATCATTTATATGGGATGAAGTAGCGGAGTGAAATATTTTTTATTTTGAGGGTAATGGTGTCTAGTTGTGTTTATTGAGATGTTCTCTTAATTTGTTTTTCAATTGTTTTGTATTTTGTATATTTTTCGAATAGATTGTCAGGTTAACATGCTTCTTTTTGGTTTTTATTAGCGATAGTTTTTATTATTCTTATTTGTAGTTTTATTGTGTCTGAATATGATGGAAATATCATTTCGATACCGGACAGGCATCAGAAGAAAAATATGTAATAGGTAATATTAATTGACTAGGTACATCGTATCATAGTAAGAGTAGACATTTAGTTGCAGTATGATTATTTTGTTGCGGTTTCATTATTTTATATCAGATGAGTTAGACCTTGTGCGGTATTTTATGGGGCAAGATTTTCACGACGCTTTCTGTTACTCTTTTATAGGGAAAGTTCTAAGGTACACGGAGAAATAAAGTATTTTCGCGAAATACGAGCGCTAAAATAAGGAAGAAAAAAATTAATTTACACCGCGGTGGTTTAATAAAAAGATTCTTCTAGTTAAATAGTTAAAATGTCTAACCACAAATTTTCTATAACTGGATCGCATTCAAAAGAGTGTGCGCGAAAAATATGTGTGTTGTTACGATGCAAAAAATGAACACAAAAAAAGTTTTTCTAGTAAGTAACTAACCTTTTTTAAACTAAAAAATATGTATTTATTTGGAATATCATATTGAGGCTTGTGATACGGGCTTGCCAGGCAACTTTCCCCCCGCATTCTTCTTACCGGACAAAGCTAGGGAATGGACTTTTGATTGTGGTCTACCTGTTTGCGCCGATAGTTAGTGCATTTGGATAATATATATTATTTGCAGGAGCAAGTCCTATATACGTAATATAATAAAAGTCAGTATATACATTGGTCTATTATACAATAGGCTTATTGTTTTGCAAGGTAGTGGCCGTTTAGAGGGACACTGTGCAACCTCAGCTGGTGTTTCTCTAAAACCTATTTTCGAATGTAGAAAATACAATTTATTATAAAAAAACAAAGTTTTTGAAACGATTGAAATAAAAATGTAACATACAATTATTGTAACAAATATGACACCTGGAGACATTATATATACGGGTCTTGCCGCCGTGGCGGTGATTATTTCTACTAAAAATTCAAATAGTTTGCATCTTGGATAAAATGTCGACTTAACCCAATTGTTTTCTGACAGATAGGAGAAACTCAAATAACTGCTTGTAGGAAGATTTTAAAACATAATTTATGAAACGACAGATTCTGAGTTTTTCTCTCATTAAATTGCCTTTTACGAAATAATTATTGGATGAATGATAGATATGTGGAGGTGGATGAGCCCTCCGGTTTAGGATGAGTTGAAGCGGTGTTGATGATGTAAAGTCACGATGGTTTTACAGAATTTATTGAATTGCAAAAGTAAAAGTTATAAAGAATACAGTAGGTACAAGTGAAAGCGTGACGTTCGAAGGTATGACGGCGAGGGCTTTCGCTATACGAGCCGTCCGCTGGGGAAGTGAGATAGTCTGTTCTGGAGACTACCGTTTTTATAGTTGTTGTGGACAAAGGACTCGGTGTATTATGACTTCGTCTTACTCGGCCGCTCGTGTGGGTAATATTTGGTCTGGTCAGCAATGTGAGTTTATCCGCTCTACATACCCTCTACCAATTCTCGCCTTTGTCCTCGTTCGTTTCGATTTCGACCGTTGTACCGAGAGCGACGGCGTTTCGTGTTTAGGTGCTGGTGTACTCGGTACCTCCTTACTCGTATATATGCATTTGTCTTTGATCGCCACAGATATTAAACAGAAAATAAATAATATGTTAAAAAAATTGTAAATAATATTCATTAAAGATAGAAACATTATTTTGGTATTTTTCTTACTGACAATAAAGACTTTTTTAAAAATGATGGGTCCTTATATTTCTTCATTGTCTAAGGACATTACTTGTTCTTATGGTATTGTTCTTCTTATGGTGCTATCTCCTATCGGAGGTCGGCGATCACTCTGACGATTACAAATTTATTTACCGCCGCATGGAATAACTCAGTTACACTTACCTATACCGGGTCCTCAAGTTACGCAGCCATGAGATGCGGCGTCTTCCTACGCTTCTTTTACCATTCATTTTCGCCTGGATGATGAGTTGGTTTAGATTATATTTTGGTCCTCTCATCATGTGTCCAAGATACTCCAGCTTTATTATCTTGATAGTTCGCAGCACTTCTCGGTCTTTTTCCATACGCCGGAGGACTTCATCATTAGTCACTCTATCCACTCAAGAAACTTTCAATATGCGTCTATAGCCCATATCTCAAAAGTCTTGACTTTGCAGATAAGTTTTTGGTTGTGTCCATGCCTCCATTCCATATAAGAGAATGGCAAAAATATAATAACGAGCCATACGCATTCTTAGTTGTAGTATAATATATACAGGGTTATTTGTAAAACATTAACAACCTCGCAGGACTATACTCCTGCCTTGATTATAAGTCGAAAATGTTTAAGCTATCATGACCTAATTAATATCAATAGCAATATTTCTTCGTTGGACTATCATTACAGTAACTTATGTATATCGATTACGAAAAATTCATTCGTTTCAATACAAGTTAAATAAAATGATAAAAACCCTGAAAAAATTTCAATTGGAATTAGAAGGTTTTTATTATTTTATTTGAATGGTATTAAAGGGAATCAATTTTTCACATTCGATATAAGTTCCTTTAATGATAGTCCAATATTTTACAAAAAATAAGTAAGAAATATTTTTAAAAAAATGCAAATTTTGATGTCGTATATCTCCATAAAAATTGGTATAAGGTCATAATATCTTGAACATTTTTGATTCATAATCAAGGCAGGAATATGGTCCTGCGAGGTTATTAATGTTTTACAAATAACCCTGTATACGTATATAATAAGATGGTAATTAAATTATTTCGTGAATATTATTCTACTTTGAGAGATTTGATGAATGGTTTCAATTGGTTGGAATGCCAAAAGCGTTCCCATATTCAATTCGAATATTACAGTGAAACTTAGTTAATTCTCGGAGCACGTATTATAATGACAGTTCATTGTCGCATTGTGTGAGACATGCAATCGTTGCTGGGAAATAATTATAAGTTGAACCGCAGTTAATATTCGAACAAGTTCAAAGAAATGCAGTATTTTTTAAAAATACTGGCCGCACACCCGTGAAAAACTACGGAACCAATTGCAGGATTTTGAAGCTGAAAATTCATGAACTGGAAACCATTTCTTTAAAACTAAATATTGTCACGGAATGGCAAGCAAAAGGAATTGGGCACTGTCCGAATTCCTTTCAATATGTCACAACACTATCCAAAGATCGAGAATAGCCTGTAACAATCCAGGGTGATCTACGACCTTCTGGAAATGCCTGGTATAACCGAGAATCTACGAGAACCTTCTGCTAAACACTAGAATAATCTAGAAAGTACGAAAATATCAGCATTATCGGGTATAAATACGGAACTAGGCCGCGGCGCAAGAGTTTTTGTACTTGACAGTTCGATTCAGCGCGAAGTCGGCCGCGAGATGACGCCCGGGGTGGCTAGTCGTGAATTGCGAAGTGACAAACATCGAGCGAAGTACCTATGTATTTATTTTAAAAAAAATTGAGAAAACATAATTTTTGGGAAAAATTATTTTTGAGAAATTAAAAAAAAAAAAAAAATTACTATTAAAAAGTTACGGACGTTAAATGAAATTACGCGGACGGACGGACAGACAGACGACGAAATTATTATAACTGGGATTCATTCGCTTTAATACTCGTACTATTCATATGAAATGATTAAAACCTTGCTTTGGTCCGTTTTCTTAAGTGCTGGTAGATACATGTATTAAACGTACAAAATGAAAATTTATAAAGGCTAGCCGTACACCCGTAAAAAGTGACGGGACTAAATAATTGTAGGATTTTGATTTATGAATAGAAAACCATATGTTTTTTATATTGACTTTATTTTTTTTTAATTGAACCATTTCGCTTAAACCTAAAAATAAATATAATAAAAAAATGTCAAGACCTTGTAATTTGGTGTGGCGGCCCTTGCGTGTTGTCTGAGCCACCCGCTGATTGCGTGTCATACTTTAATTACACATAAAGTTAGTTCCGGCAAGTTATGGGCGAACCGACACGCGGACAGTGAAATTATTATGTTTAGATTTGACAACTTTCCTATAACAATATTTTCTCTGTAAGCCTTTGTCTTCAAATTATTAATCCTCTGTAAAATTAAATAAAAATAAAAGGAATACTCGTGTACTCGCGCAGAAAACTCTCAGAATTAATAATTTATAGCTTGCGATCGACAATAATTATATTTCCCTATAATTTTCAATTTTCCACAACAATACAGTTTTTTGCACGCTCCGAATAATATTGTGGAGATAACTCATTTTTTTATTAGGGAGACTTTCCCCAAATATCACGTGGTTTTGACAGGTTTAAAGGGTAAAATGATTAATTGACCTGATTTAATCCAGTTACTAACTAAGCCAATAACTTTTCTACATTCGTAATTATAAAGGGGTGGTATTTTGTTTATGTGTCGGTGGACCCAATTTTTGTTAAATGATTGCAAACATTACGCTGAATCAATTTCGGTTTAAATGTCGATAAATCGGCGTTTATTAAACACATAATTATTAAATGCCTAATACATACACATTAGAATATAAATATTAATATTAGGTCCTTACATATGAAATTGGCGTTTAGTATGGGAGGAACATAAAGCCGATTTTTTTTTATTATAATATATTTATTTAATCAATGAATGTACCATTGCTATCTATGCACTTTTGCCATCTCATAGGTAGTTCATCGATCCCTTTACTAAAAAAACCATTCGGACGGGAATCAATAAAATCTTTGAAGGCGGTTTGGACTGCCCCATCGAAGTTGAATTTTTTCCTTTGCAAGAAGTTATCCAAATTTCGAAAAAAATTGTAATCTGTTGGGGCAAGGTCCGGAGAGTACGGTGGATGTCTTAGACATTCCAATTGAAGCTCCTCTAATTTGGTAGCCGTCTGATGTGCAGTGTGTGGTCTAGCGTTATCATGAAGCAGCAGTGGCCTAGAGCGATTAACCAGCCTCGGTTGTTTAGCAGCTAGCTTTTCCATCATGGTTTGCAGTTGCTGACAATAGACATCTGCCGTAATCGTCTGGCCAGATTTAAGAAAGCTGTAGTGAACGACACCAGCACGAGTCCACCAAACGCTCACAAGTAACTTTTTTGGAGTCAATTTTCGCTTGGGGCATGGTTTGGCTGGTTCGGCAGGGTTCAGCCATTGCGATGAGCGCTTCAGATTATCGTACAGGATCCACTTTTCATCACAGGTAATGATTCGATTTAAAATCCCTTCATTATTGTGCCGGTTGAGTAATGCAACGCAGCAGTCAACGCGCGGTTGTTGATTTGCTTCACTCAATTCGTGAGGTACCCACCTTTCAAGCTTTTTCACCTTACCAATTTGCTTCAAGTGGATTAAAACAGTTTTATCACTAACACCGCAGCCTGCAGCTAACTCGGATGGGGTTTGCGATGGATCCGCTTCCACAATAGCCTTCAATTCTTCATTATCAACTTTGGTCTCCGGCCGTCCACGGGGTTTGTTCTGCAGGTCGAATTTTCCAGAACGAAAACGTTGGAACCAAAAACGCACTATGTTTTCTTTTGCGGCACCGACGCCATACACATCATTAATCCTTCGAGCCGTTTCTGCAGCACTGGTGCCACGGTGGAACTCTTACTCGTAAATAACGCGATATTTCAAGTTTTTCATTTTGTAAACTGAGTGACGCAAAGAAAAAAACAATTGAGAAAAAAACAAATGAATTATAATTTTCAAAACATAAATACATGAGTAAATAGCTGTATAAATTTGGATTTGGAATTCCTAACCAAAGAGAAGATATTTGAGATCAAATTTGCCAGTACGCCAAAACTCCAATTTCATATGTAAGGACCTAATATATAATAGTTTTTAGAGAGCCTCTCGGCCATTACCTACTACTACCTATTTCTATACAGCTAGATATATAGAAATTCTAGCTTTTGTTGTTCATCCATCATACTAAATAGTTCATTTAGATGTAAGTACAATAAAAATCATATACACATAGCTATTTTATGTTAGTAAAAAAATAATTTAAAAGTGGTAGCTAGAAAAAAATTCCGTAACTTGCTAGAATTTAGCTGGAATTACAAAAAGACTGACGATGACTAGCCACTAACAGGGACCGGGCGCCCAAGCCGTAATCAATGCGCGGCTCACGTTACACACAAGGATGTAACACGACCCTCGTGTGTGTATGTCCCGTGATTTTTCATGGATTTATAGCTAGATAAGATGTGAAGTGATATGTTTTTGATTTTTGTATCAAACATATAAGTTCTCTTCATCACTCCAAAAAAGTTTTTTAAAAAGATTTCGCATGTGAATTATCCATAAAAGTTCTTTATCAATTTCAAGTCCAGAATATTTTACGCAATCACTCTGTTTTATATTTTTAATCTTTATAAACAGGGTAGGGCTTAAAAGCGGTTTTTCGATTTCTGACTTTCATGGTTCAAACTTCACGCCTAAATTATTTTTAGAGGGTATATTTTTATTTAATTGTTATTTATTTAGGCGCACACAAGTAAGTATAAAAATATCTTTTAAATATCATTTTACGAATGTTTAAATTATATTATTGAGTCGAAATTTTATAATGTAAACGATAGGCACATCCGTCGTATCCAACAATGGAATCTAAACAATAATCGATTAAAATAAATTAATCAATCAATTAAACATGTGAATATTATATTAACATCAATCTTAAACATTTATCTGTGGGAAAAATATTTCAAGAAATGTGCATAGGTATCTTTGCAATGTATAGCAGTCGCCTTTAAAATAAGCGCGTTTTGTTAGGAATATTTTATCAAATATAATAATTTCGTTGTCTGTCCACCCGTCCATCCATCTGCCAGTCCCCGTAACTTCGTGTAACGTCCGTAATTTCTTTCGAATTTACGGCCAAAAAAACGAAATTAAACGGCCGGAAATGGGGCTTGAATCCCGGGCCACCAAACTCGATCAACGAATGTTACTACGGTCACCTCTCCGTGGAGCGCCAGAAAGATGCTATAAATATAAACTAAGGCTAAGCAAATACGCGAATTAATTTTACGTCATTTTTGACGGGTTGCAGCAAGTTTTTATTGTTTTTTAAGTTCATTAATATTACATTTGTGTTTGAACTATTTTACAGCCTAAACTTTTTTCATTCCATCTTATATTTAATTAAAAGTAGTTTCCTACATATTTATATTTATATTGCAAAATCTAAATTAAAATTTGACCTTAGTGAGACCCAAAATTGGCCATCTATGTTATATTAATGTTTTTATGCTTTTTTGTCGTACTGTTAGTCTTCCGTGAATATTAAATAAATAAATAAATCTATAAAACTATAATTGTCTTCGAATCTATAATTTTTATACCTACCTACAATCTATAATACAATCTTACAATAATTGTAACGTTTATTTTTAAATTCATTCAGATTATATTAATTTTTCAAGTTCCCGATATCTCATCATACATTTTCAATCCTCTGTACATAAATAATTTTTATATATATTTTATTATATGGTAATCTTTTTTTTTCAATTGGTTGAGCAACTTTGTAGATTGACATTTCAAAAAAAATATTTTATTATTTGTTTTAATCTACTTATATTTGATTAATTGCATCTACATATTTCGTAAAAACCTTTC
This sequence comes from Agrypnia vestita, assembly GCA_016648135.1. Lineage (NCBI taxonomy): Eukaryota > Metazoa > Arthropoda > Insecta > Trichoptera > Phryganeidae > Agrypnia > Agrypnia vestita. The sequence continues at coordinate 57,282 of JADDOH010024465.1, forward strand.
CATTGTCAGGGTGTTTTATTTATGTCTGAATATCAAAATGAATGATGTATTTTGTTTTGGTTTCCTTTTGTAAAGATTGTACAGCGTTTTGTATTGAAAAACTGGCCATATTCATTTTGATATTTTGACATATATAAAACACCCTGACGATGGAAATGTTTTTCCGAAACACGTAGTTGTAATTAATCAAATATAAGTAGGTGGAAACAAATAATAACATTATTTTTTTAATCTTATTCAATTCCTATTTCTAGTTTTATAATTATATTCCGCATAACTTAAAAAAATATTATTAAATTTTTTAGGTATATATATGATGAGAATATTATATACGTATTTTTAAGTATTTTAAAATTTTTAATCCAATTGAGTGCACTTCTCATTTCTTCAATTCAGCTGAATTTACTTTTTTTTAAAATTATTTGGTTAGAGTTGTTTCGGGCTGATCCCCGTTGAAAAAGGGAAAATTAAATTGTCGGATTGAATATCAGCGTTAGACGAAGGATGTACGTACAGCGTTAGTTTTCGAGTGGCCGAGCTTTAAGAATAATGAAGTGTTGGAATAACATATGTCAGGAGAGGGTGGATGCAATCCCGCGTGTGGCGCCGGGCCGCGGGGGGAGGGCGGTGCGGGCGGGAGGGGGGGGGAGGGTGCAGTGCGCATGGCAGGGGCCGTATTGATCAGGCCTGCCGAGCCTCGGCCCTAGACCGGGAAGACAGATGCTGACAGCCTCCGACAGAGAGGGACAGACTGCCGAAATGCACGCAATAAAGTCCCCCCGCACGTATCAACACGTACCTTCTCCGCGACCCGCTAACCCACTGGAAATACAATAATTAGCGGAGAAAATATATCTCCCGGCGCTGGCGGGATGCGGTCAGGGTCCGCGAGAGTCGCGGGTTCGAGTCCGTCAGCCGGCACCGCGGCCGCCCCGCCACCCTCGCCGCCCGCCAGTCTCCAGTCTCCAGCCGGCTCGCGCGGGAGCAGGTCGCTGTCTGGGCTGCCCGATGCCGAGAGCCGCGAGCGCGCAACCCGAGTCTGCCACAGGTATGCTGGCGTGAGCGCGCGGATAAACAGTGCGGACACAACTTCAGAGTGAACTCGCCGATACAGTGCAAAGTTCGGGCGACGCGTTAATCAGGATGGCGGAGAATTCTACGGGGTTTCCTTCTGTCGTGGAACTGAACATCGGCGGAGTCTTCTACACCACGTCGCTGGCCACCCTGGTGAAGGATGCGGACTCTCTGCTGGCCGCCATCTTCACCGGCAGGACCCCCGTGGTCAGGGACGCCAAGGGGAAGTACTTCCTGGACCGCGACGGGGTGCTCTTCCGGTATGTTCTCGATTTTCTCAGAAACGACTCGCTGGTGCTCCCGGAGAGCTTCCGAGAAGCGGAGAGGCTGAGGAACGAGGCCGTCCACTTGAGGCTGGCCTCCATGGTGGAGGCTCTCAACGTCCAGTTCGGGGCGGAGCTGGCCAAGAACAAGGAGAAGGGCAGCATCACCGTCGGGTACAGGGGGAGCTTCGCCTTCGGCCGGGATGGCCTGGCCGACGTTAAGTTTAGGAAACTTTCGCGTATTTTGGTTTGTGGCCGAGTGACTCTGTGTCGGGACGTGTTCGGAGAGACCCTGAACGAGAGCCGAGACCCGGACCACGGGCTGACCGACCGCTACACCTCGCGCTTCTTCCTCAAGCACTCCTTCATAGAGCAGGCCTTCGACATGCTCATGGAGCAGGGCTTCAAGATGGTGGGCAGCTGCGGCAGCGGCACGGCCGGCAGCGCCGCGGAGCTCAAGCCCGGCGTGGACTCCGAGGAGAACCGCTGGAACCACTACAATGAATTCGTCTTCATCAGAGAATAGTCGGGGCTCCGGAGCCCCTCGAGTACATCAACCGGCCGCGTTCCTCGCGAGCGCTGAGCGGAACTAATAATGCGACGTGTGCCGCGGATGCGTGCGTTTGGAAATAGCTGTGATCCATCAATGAGTTAACGACGGCATTAAATTATTTGCGACGCTTTTATTTTTCAGAGAGCAATAAAACAAATTGAAGTTTATAGGCTTCGCGATTTTACTTTTGTCCAGAGAAAAAACATCGACTCTTCCCACGTGGAAATGCGAATATTTACCCTCTTACAGTATACACACTAAGTTCTCGTTAATATCGTAAATGTAACGAAATAGTCAACTGATTCGCTTGATCTTTTAGCGTAAAATATGTATTCCCCTGTTTGCTTATATGAATATTTTGGATTAGGTTCTAAAATAATAACTAGGGGAATCGAAGTGATCCGCTTGCAGCATAGTTTTACTACTAGTTCGTATAATTACATCAACTTCTTCATTATCTCATTAAATCGTGTAATGTAAACAAACAATGTCACTAGTGTCTCCAATGTCACCAGCGACAGAAATATTAAGTACAGGTATCATATACCTATTAGATTCGATGTTATAATACAATATTTATATTTATAACCTTTCGTGGACTTTGAGGGAGACTTGAAGTGTATCAGTAGCCGTTCTACCCGAGATAATAATGTAACGAATCCCTCGAACGAGTAGCACGTCATGGAGAGACTATTGAGATGCAAAGATTGGAAAGACTTATAGAAGATGCCGCGGCCACCTGTCGCTTTCCCTGTTTATTTTTCTAATATTGTATTTCGTTCGGTTAGAGCGGGCTAAGTGCGTGACTTATTACACCGAACGGACTATAATGCGCTTTTAAAAACGGAAGCATTCCATTTCTAAATATCATCTGTAATTCATATAAATAAATTCATATTTAATTTACTCAGTTAATATTTAAAAATTACCTATGTAAATTTTGCGCTCGGAAGAAGCAAATAAACTTATTAATTTTAGAAATTACCAATTTGTTATTTTTTTTTTTCAAGGAAAGCTAACACTTTTTTGTGGCTTAATATTATAATTTAAATAAAATATACTTTTTCTTTTAAGCTACTTTATACAATGTCTAATTTTCGCCCAACCTTCTTCAGGATAAAATTATATAAACCAATCTAAGTACGGACATTTACATTACATAGAAGTTTAGTAATTCTAGTAAATAAATTTAGCTTCTATGTAATGTACCTAAATGTCTGTACATAGGTTACTTTATATTATACTATCCCGTAGAAGGTTGAGTGCAACCAAAACCGATAGACATTGTATACCTTAAGAAGCTTAAAACAAAATAAATACTATTATTTAAAATAAAAATAATTGTTAAATATTTATTTTAGATTGTACCGTAAAACATGCATTTTTTAATTATAATTCTCAGTATTTGAGGTTAACAAAGTAATTCTTTGATGATTATGATCTGTTTTAAAGGAACACTATTTTAAAAAGTTAATGATTTATGAGTAATGCTGATTTAAATAGCGACGATGAATATTTCGGCCCAGAATGATGATGAAACTGAAATGAATGAGTAGGTATACAGAATAGAAAATTCATTTATTAATCACAATATCATTAAACACATATAATATTGAATTGATATATTGGCAGATATTAGTTTTATAGGTGTATTTCTAAGTCACCCTGTTACCAAAATTTAGTTCAACTAAGAACCATATAGCGTTAAATTTATTAATATGTTAGGCATTAACCAATTAAGAACTTAAAAACTTCCCTGACTGATATTGTTTTCCCAAACTGGTGTAATTCTTAAGTTGAGTTAAAAACTTCAAACTTGAAACTTGATACGAAACTATTTATTCTAGCGTGGCCTGCGAAATAATATATAAAATATATTATTTATCGCTTTACGCTTTACATGTTTAAAAATCACTACGATACTTTACAAATAAGAAAAAAATACAAAGAAAGATTTGCTATCGGTGAAGACAGCGGTAAGATGAATGCTATAAAATGGCTACCATAAATACAGAAATATAAATGTTTTGAATGCATGAATTTTTAATTGAATTTCTCTGTGCTTAAAAATCCACCGAAGCATTATTTGAAATGATTTTCATATCGATCATCAAATGGCTGAAGAAAAGCGCATCCACTTGCTTGCCCCGCATATTAATTAACAAATAGATAGGATTGCCCCTGCCGAGCGACATCAAGAATTTGCCCTGATTACTTCATTTCTTATGTATGTGTACAAAGGTAATAATTGTTTATCGTGGATAAATAAACAGTCAACATGAATAATTTCGTTTTATCGTGAACGGATAAATGTTTAAATACATTTTTAAACGTGACTGCTTTAAGGGATCTCTCGGGAAGTCCACTTTTTTGGACCGGGGCATGCGAGTGGGTTTAAAATACTTTAACAGTCAGAATTTTTAACTTTTAAAGATTAAAAAATCAACACCGATTTTAAGGGATCAATATTTTTATCATCCAAAACCAGGGCGATCTTTCGGCAGATTATTCCATTATCAATCGGTTGATAATGGCATAATCTGTTTATTTTTTAATTTTTAAAAATTAAAAATGGAATTATTTACAATAAAAAACGTCAGCGTACAAAAAGGAAAAATATCAGATATTTTAACCACCAAACATTACGTGAAGTTCACCTGTATGTCATATATTTTTTTTTCATATAATACAAGAAATGATAATATTATCAATAAACGTAATGGGATGGAAAAGCTTAAAACTTAACAAAGCGTTGTTCTTCAAATTTAAATTAAATTTATTTAAATCCAAATTAATTAATTAATTAATTTTAAAATGATTTAAAATATGTTGCACATCCCGTCAAAAAGATTAACAAGTCTAATTTTTATTACTTTCTTTTTATATCGGAATAGTCAAGGAGATATAAAAATCGTATTAAACTAAGAGTGAAGTTTTCACTGGGCTCCGCAGTAAAATTTAGAATTTACGATTCCCACGTAACAGGGTCGATTCCATTTATCAGCGTATCAATAAAAAATTAAGATCCCACGACAAATAACAGTTATTGAGCTTTGGTTTGGTTATTTGATTTGAATTGGTTATTTTTTATATTATTGATGGATTTGGCGTTACCATTGTAGAAATTATTCATGATGATCATTAAATTGGATGAAAAACATAATTGTTACCTCTACGTGAGTTTAATAATAATTTTATTTCGAGGGTAAGAAAATCTTTAATCAACAGGTCAAGTATTAAACTGACTACTTTCAAATATATAATTTTTACATTGATAAGGTGGAATTTACTAATTAGGTATTGACAAAATGAGCTGGAGTTAGTGGTTGTAGTGGAAGTATTGAAAGAATAGTTTTAAGCAAATCCGAGTCCAAATTTATTTTAATTTCTAAACATTCAAAATTATTCATTATATTTGCTTTATGCGCAACGAGATAGAGAAATTTTATGATAAATTAATTAATTTATTTGTTAATTAAGGAGCCTTAACAGTTTTAATCATTATAATATGGGAGCATATTGCACAATTCATAGACCAATTAAAAAGATTCACAAATGAAAATAATGATTATTGTCCATGATGGGGTTCGCGAATTCAGAAAAATTATTACTTGTTAGAAAACGGAGATACTCTTTCAGTCTATTTTTGAGTTTTTTAGAAATTTTACCGATTTATTTACTATTACGATCTCCGCATGAAATTTCTAAACTTTTTTCTGAATGCTTTTCATCCAATTTAAAAGTTATTTTTTGTTTTCGCCTCCTTGTGTAATTGACTTATTTTGACTAACGATTTTTTTGCGAGATGTGTGACATATGTAGCTAAATGTGAACGATATCACGTCTCTGCAAGGTGGGATCTGGTTCATGGTGCGACATGTACATTTTGTCGGTTGCGGAAGGATCACAACTTGCAACGCGATTTGGTCAACTACGAAAAAATGGCGTTATCTGTTATGCGATCGGTTGCGGGCGGGAAAACGACGAAATCATTTTACTTACGCATAGGTGTTTATAATCGGTTTATTGTTTCGTATCACGTGACGGTTATTTTCTTATCAAAATGTTGGTCACGCTCGACAAGCGGAAGGGAATGAATGATAAAATAATTATAGTTGCCCCGCCATTTCCAATGGCTGAGATTTTGGCGCGCGTCGACTCGTCACGCCACGTAAATGGGTAAAATTAAAAGCAATCTAGGTAACTAGATTTCTATAAAAAACACTACGGTTCCATGACAACTGCACATAAGGCCAGTGCACACAATCAGCTAATGACACTGCTGCATATGTAACATAACGTATCGTGTCATAAAGGAATTTAAGTCATCGTGAGGTGACTTGCTCGAGGCCGTATGTTCAAATTTTTCAAGAACGCGATACTGGATTTTGTCCCCGAAGATCGTAATTAATCAAGATACATTATAAATGTGGTGGTCAATCATGGGTGGAGTTGGCGAACGTTACTTTTTGTAAAGCGAACGCTTAAGGCAGCCACATGATAGGTCGGAAGCTCTTTAAACGCCCAAAGTTTTCCACACTCACTTTCTCATATAGCTTCGACTCTGTGAGACATGTGTAATGTATTTCGCAGTGTGTACTGTTGTCTGGTCGGAAAATACCTACTAACTATTACGTATATTCTCATGAATGTTTGGAAGATTGTGACCGGGAGATCACTAAGGTTTCCTCCGTAAAAATTGAATTTGAATTTAATTTGAATTTAAAATAAAAAATGATATACTTCAATATATATGACGATAAAAATAGTCACGGGCAATCGAAAACATCAGTTTTGTTTATAAATTATTTTAAAGAAAGTATAATCAGTACATCCGCTTTGTAACTGAGTTATTTCAAGCAGAAAAATAAAACGTTTTTGGCAGGAGGAAGTGGTTTGGACGGTGATTGAAATTAATGGTTTCGAATATGAGATATTCAGAATGAAAATAAACCGAATGTCCAACATATAAAATTGAATAGCTAACAACTTTGTTCGCTGTGTGTTGAACTTGATAATGGGAAACAACCTTTGTTTGGGATATATAAGGTTTCGATTTGATCTAGTCTGTTCCCGAATTGTTAAATTGATAAAAGATTCCAGGTATAGTTCAGATCCAAGTTTTTTTTCTCTTTAATGATACATTTTGTTGGTAGACTCGCAACGTATACGGTAACAGATCTAACCCACCATACATTATGGGTATCCTCACAAAATTATGAGGTAAAAATGCTAGAGATATGGCAGTTACTTTGTGGTGCAATATGATAATTTTAATTCGAACTAAATTGAACTTTGTAATGCACACACGTTGAGTCAAATTTATATAAAAGAGTGGGATATACGAAACAACTTGTGAAGATTGTGACATTAAACACACAGGCCAAACCGCATATAAGAATAAAGGAACATCGTTGTTGTTTAAGGAATAACAATTTCTCGGAATTCGCCAACCACGTAATTAATACCAACCGTTCTATCGATAATCACGAATTAAAACTACTCCACTCGGTTTGTCATAAAGAATTGAAAATTAACAGTTTAGAAACCGTCGAAATCCAAAAGAATTTGAACTCTGAGAAAACACTCATAAACATCACATTTCTACAAAAGTCTCCGCTTTTCAGCATCTTCCCCTTGAAGACCACACAAAAAATCATCCCCATGCGACCCGTTACTCTACTCAAATAAAATGATTCATCTCGAAACTATAGTAATGAGAATTTTACCTCAATTTGTGTGCATACAAAGTTCAATTAGTTTAAAATAAAATAATGTTACAGTCCTTTTACCAATAGTTATGGAGATGAGCAACTTCAAAGTTGGCATTTTTTAAAAAATATTTCTGACATATTTTCTGTAAAACGTTGGACTATCATTAGGGTAACTGATTACGAATGTTAAAAATCATTACATTGCATGATGTTTTTGCCAGGTTTTAATAACTTTATTTGCCTTGTATTAAAACAAATGAATTTTTAATGTTCGACATAACTTACTTTTATGGTTTTCCAACGTTTCAAAAAAGTCATAAATATTGAAGAAAAAGGCACTCTTTATTCATAGTTCCATGACTATTGACATTAGGACATTGTCGCTTGACCATTTTCGACTCATAATTTAGGGAGAACTAGCTACTAGCTGCTAAGCCTATATATTTATAGTATCTTTTTGGCAGTCCACGGGGAGGGGACCGTAGCAACATACATAGAGAGGCCGGTTCGGGTTAAAAGAAACTGCCATTAAAACAGGTCTATCAAAGGCATGTAAAATACTAAAACATTTAAAAATAATTGGGTCTCTTGGCCTATTGAAGCGTAAATAAAAAATATGGACCTATTTGTTGATTACAAATATTAAAATTACAAATAATTCATTTTAAAGTGTTTGTTTATGAGCTGTCTACAATTTAATTTAAATTCTAATTTTATAATCTTCTAAATTCTCTAATTTTCTTTAATTTGCGTCTGCCTGAATATCTAACAATATTCAGATCAATCCGATGATTTCTCTTATTTATTTTATTTTATCTAATCAACTACATATTCTCAACAACAACAACACAATAAATTCTCAAATAGATCTAATTTAAATATGCTTCGACCAAGGTATATGCCTTGATAACAGATTCAAATATACTTTGACCAATATATATGTATACTTTTATAGCAGATTTTGATATGCTTTGTTCAAAAGATATGCCTTGATAACGGATTCAAATATGCTTTGACCAACAGATGTGTTGTGTCAACAGAAAAATACTGCGATCAATTTTCAAAACTCGTTACATATTTACATTTCACAGTGACGTCATCATGCGTTATCTACTTCTGAAATAAAAATCGAAAGAGGCATGTTCGTGTTGTGAAGCAATAAAATTTCAAATTATCGCCGTGCTTACTTTGTCAATTAGAATTAATGTGGAAGTTTTATCTTTCCAGTATGGCACAATCACCATAAACTTTTATTACAACTAAACAGTGTCCCGCCCGTAACGCGAATAACGGTTAAAAGTTTTCAAATTACCCTTCGATATTTTTTTGTTACTGTCTACTACGTTTTAGGGGTAGGAGCCAAATCGTACAGAGAAAATTTGAGAAATATATAATTTTTCATTAAGACAGACATTTTTATAGGAAATTCAATGAATTTTCCGCAATCAATAAAATATTTTATAAATATCTCACTAAATCAACATGATTTAAAAAGAATGTGGACTGGGTAAGTTAAATGAGGTAGATATACAAACATATATAGACATAAATGCCATTGGAGTTCGATGAGACAGTATACAGGATGTCTCGCAGTGTGTAGCAAAAACTTCGGAGGAGTCTTTCTTATTCTATTTTGATAAGAAAATATTCTTTACACTTAAGATGGAATATCGACAGTAAGAGAGATAAAAGAGTTTAATACAGGGAAAATATGGATTTTTTTAGTATTTCTGACTTATTTTCCGTAAAATGTTGGACTATCACTTCAGTAACTTTATGGAATTAAAAAAAATATATTCGCTTTAATGCAAGTCAAATAAAATGTAAAAGGTTTTAATCATTTCATTTGATTTTTATCAAAGCGAATAATTTTTTAATATTCGATATAAGTTACTTTCATGATGCTCCAACGTTTATAGAAGATATGTCAGAAATGTTGAAAAAAATGCAAACTTTATTGTCGCTTATTTCCTTAACTGTTGACATTTCACCCAATATGTAAAGAATATTTTCAATTCAAAATTGATTGAAGAAGACTCACCGAAGTTGTTGCTACTAGCCACGAGACACCCGGCTTCATTCCGTTAACCACGCAGTCTACTACTCGGAACACGTCAATGACGCTGTATTGAAAATATAAGCTTTAGCGAAAAATTTTACATTATTTCGAAGAAACTTGCGTTTACGTGGTAGAGTAAACACGGAATGATATTTATCAGTTTCTGGTGAACGTGCAAAGTATAAAATATATATTTATGGACTTGTTATTCGATGGTGGAAGATGGGGCCAATCAATTGGAGGGACTAGTTTATCAGGCTTGGATATGAGAGGAAAATATTAATTGTATGATTAAAGTTTTATTGTGTATTTGATCTTTTAGAAATATATTGTAATCGATTTTTTTTATTTATGTATTTAAAGGCACCTATGTGTGCACTGTATTCATCAAAAAATATATTTTTCAACATCTTCATAAGAAAATAACGAGGTGTCCTTTATTTGGTTACCGCACTTATATCAAATTTCTTCCATTTTTATCAAATTGTGTTATTGTAGAACTTAAATATCTACTTGTAAATTAAATATATCTCATAAAGTATTGTTAATATATTTTCCTATCGATTATGTTAATCTAAGATAGTTAAGAAGAACATATTTTATCCAACATGTTTTAGCACTTCAAGTAGTACCTAATTATTTTTTGTTAACTTATATATTATAAAAATGTTTAGTTTTAAAATGTTTATAATATTGGATCTTGGTCCAATAGCAGGTAACTCTTATAGACTATAATCTATGTTAATTTGTATTTAGGAAAAAGCATAGTAAAAAAAGGATTAAACATTGTGTTCTCACTAGAAATCTGTCTGATGTTTTATAATAAATAACCTGTATATACTACTTTGTCTTCAACTCTGTTCTGAAAGATTTAATCTCGGCTTAAGACAAGCGTTATGACCTTTTTGAAAACTACATTTAAAAATAAATATTTCATTTAAATTATTATCAGAAATATTTCAACGTCTAATAGAGAGAAAGAAAGAGAGATAGAGAGAGAGGGATAGAAAGAGTTAAAAAAAAACTAAAAAAATTGACTGCATCAAAAAGTGCCAATCTTAGCCGATTGTTCGTCTCTTATTACAATAATTATTATTTTTTATCTAATTATGTTATATTCACTAAAGTAAAATAAAATTTGAAGATTATTGTTTTTTTTTTATGATTACACTTTATTTTAAAAGTAAAAAGTACTTTTAATTTATACTCGAGTGATGTTAGAAGACAAACAGAGGACGTTAACCGTTGAGTAAATTTGTAAAACAGTGTATTTACTGGATATATTTGCTTATTTGTGTGTTACGTGTATGAGAATGAGATCAGTGACGAACGTAAACCTTTGTAGTTCAAACATATTTTAAATTTGAAGTTAAATATATAATGGAGAACAAACAAGAAATAATAACATTAAATGATAGACTATTTAAGGTAGGTTTCTATGTGTGTGTTGATCCATGAAAATCGAGAAATTTTATTAAGGTAATAAATTTGGTAAAAGTATCTAAACTGACTTTATGTATGTATAATACTATAAAATTAGTGTAAAATGACCTTCTATCATATTCATAATAGAAACATATTATATTCATCATTTTAACCGATATCTGTAAATAAATATAGATTCATGTACGAATAACCCTTATTGTCGTAAAAAACTACCAGAAATAAAGTTATACAAAATATCCTGTGATATTTTATTCTTATTATTTTATTTTATTTGTCCTGAACGTAATACATGTTGTTAGAAAAAGAGTCACTCATCTCACTAGGATGAACCTGTGCCGAGATGAGCAGCTTACAATAGAATGAGAACAAAATACTATACTAAATTAATCAGTTAATTGCAGATAAAAATATAAAATATTGATAGAAAAAACAAGTAGACATTATTGAATACAAAAATAATAGTGAAAGTAAAAAATTTCAATTAGCATATAAATAAAGACCCGTTTTCTGCAAATATGGTTGACAATAATTTTTTCACGAATAATTTTGTATCAGTAAAAATAGAGTAAGGATGTTCACACTGACTACGAAATAATAATATTATTATTTTTATATATTAAATATATCCAATCACTCTTTTCACTTTCAATAGACGGAGCTCTTTCCACGACCCTTGACACAGGCCCATCATTCAGTCGGTACAAACATCTCTCCATCTTAAATGAAAAGACAACTTCTTCAATATCTGTAAAATGATTTTTGTGGTGACATTATTATTATTATTTTTTTTTTTAAATAGAGATGTGAACACGGAATGCGTGTCATATCAATATTCTTACTATTTTCAAACTAAGCTAAACGCTTGTGCTATGAAAATAGGACTAACTTGCTGATCTGCAGTGAGGTTTGAACCAGTGACGTTAGGATCACGAGGCGAGAGTCCTAACCACAAGACCAACAAGCTACTCTATTTATATTTATATTCTTATTTATATAATTGACTTTGTATCAACCACTAATTTGTTGAATTATCGACATGTTTCGGAGCCAATGGTCCCTTCATCAGGATACAACATATACTAAAAATTAAAAATCGAAGTATAAACATCAACGGAATAAAAAAATAAATACACCGAAGATGACTCATTAAGAACTATTGTGAAAACAATTTTAAAAGGTAACTTTTTGCAAAAAAGACCTGGTTATTTATAATATTTAATTTACATTAATCTTTTTTCTATTATACAAAATTTCTAATTTATCCAACTCTAATCCTATGTTATTTGTAGGTAAAATTTACAAACCCTTATTAATATCAAAATAATGATTTGTTTCTTAAAGATGATTGGAAAATTCAGAATAGTTAATACTATTTAAACATCTTAAGTGTTCCTTAACTTTAACTATGTGTATTCTTATTAATTGTATGAAAATTATTGGATAGTAACATCTCACCGCTCTAGGTGTGAGTTACGCTTAGTGGACACGCAGAATTGTTACATATCCTGGAACATTAAATAGAAAAACTATTTAATTCGAATGTTTCAATCTCCAAGTACCGATCTCCGCGCATCACATAAAAACATGACATTTGTATTAAAGAGTATTTAATATTTGAATTTAAAAAAAAAAGTTAAAAAAAAAATAAAGGTTGTTGAAATTAACTGCATCTCTGTAAGTGTGGAGAACAACAATAAAAAAATAACTCTGCCAGTGGCTGTGTGATTGGTGTTCGATTGTAACGCTGATTGGCAATTGTGATTATTTTCAGTTCAGCGAGCAGCCGCTAGTGCGGTAGAAACTAACCTTTACATCACAGTAACAGTCAACAAGAACATCAATCACACAATTGCCGTTTATCGCATTATTTATTTATAAATACACGAAAAGTATTATAACTGTCTCTTTTTGCACGGCTGACACGTTCCATGGATTATCGCGCAAAAAACGTAAAAAAAATGGCCGATACATTATTTTATGTGTACCGTTGTTTATATCTACTTTTCAGGGAAGGAATATTGAGAGTTCACCATATTAAGTTATTTGAATGAAAAATAAATAAGTAAATAAAAATATGATTGGCATTTAAAAATCTGATTTAATTATCATAATTACGATTCATTGATCTGCACTCCAAAGTTAGGGAGCAAACCAATGAAGCCTCCGCCACATCTGGATGCCTTTACAATATTATTTGGAGCAATATGTGTACAAAAAGCAAAGTACGGATATATATAATGCCTAAATGTAAAACAACCCAAATGCAGCATCACTATATTTATAAAGCCATTAATTACTTTAATAACTTACCTATCGAGATACGATGCATCAGTAACCTCTCAGAGCAAATCAAAAAAATTAAAAATTTCCTAAAATCAAACTTAAATTCATAAATCGTTTAAACCCATAGCTTTTTTCAAAATAACTCCTATACTTTCATTATCAATTTACCTTTTTACTGTATTAATAAATAACTTGTAGGTGTACACTATGTACCTATATATTATAACAAGGAATAAGAACTGTGGCTCCCTCATTAGACTCAAGAGCTTCTCTTCACTGATGATGTCTACATGACTACCAAGTATTTAAAAAAAATGTTTAATCTGATATGTTATATATAAGAACTGTATTTGTACCATAAATTAAATAAAAAAATAAAAAATAAAAAAAAATTATACGTACAAGACATGTGTCAAGCCAGTCACGACCTATGGTATAGAAACAAGAGCTGACACAAGCATAACAAATCTGCTGGAAATAAATACTTAAAGGCGAATCACAAGGAGAACGCTTAGAGATCGAATCCGCAATGAAGAAATACGACGGACCTGTCGTATTGAAGATATTGTGCGATGGAGCAGAACAATAAAATGATTCTGGAGAAACATGTAAACAGAATGGACAACACAAGAATCCTTTACATTACGGCTAATGAAATCCCATCTGGTCATCATCTTCCTGGAAGACCGCCTAAAAGATGACGGGATTATTGGATCTCGACGTCCCTAGAGTAGCAGCTTTCTGCCAGAATAGATCAATAGACTAGAATAAGAAAAAGTAGAAAAAGAACAAGATTAAATTATAAAACAAAATTGATTTTAGATCAACCAGTCTGAATTGCACTGCAATACCATTTTCCCATCGAGACATCGCGATCGTTCTGCGCACAATGGAACGTTCCCATTGGTGAGCGATTCTAATTTAAATTCCGATATTGGAAACGAACAGTAAACAGTCGGAGCTTTCTTGAAAGCGCAAAACAAAAACAAAATGGAATCCGCAGCACGTGTTGAAACTACCGCCGATGTTTTAGAGCGCGATAAACCGATGATCAAATATTGTATAACCAGTTGAAAGCCCGTCAATTATGACAGGAGCAAATATAATACTTTCAAATTTCAACACAACAATCGGTATCTACTTTCGGACTTTGTATTAAATTATTATTGAACATATTGTACGTAGATTTCTATCAGTAGGTGCAGTCATTACCTATTGTGAAATAAGCTATACTTAACTAGAATTTCTACGAAATAAAATATATATCTCGTGAGATATATTAATATAAATATATTAATTACAAAATGATGCATAAAAATTGTGCCCATTTTTATATTTCATTAAATAAAATAAAGTAAACAAAAATAAAATAAAATCATAATTATTATCAAATCAATTAAGATTTAATAAATTATAAAAGACTCAAAGAGAGAAACTATTTATATGGTTAACATGTATGGAAGTCTTTATAGGGAGGCCGTAGGACTTATAACCTGGCTTACAACTGGCTTAAGTGATCACTTTACACAACGCAACGTTCACCAATTTCATAATTTTTAATACGAGTATTTGTATTCCATAAGGTTCAGTTGTTCCATGAGGAAAAATGTATCAATCAAACATTATTTCATACTCAGTCAATTAGTAAAATTCTGTACCATGATATGATAGTGATTTGAAAAGTTCGCAACCTGATGCAAGAATATAATTACTTTTTTAATTACAGGTTTGTACTGTTATAACTGTCTAATGAACAGCTGTTGAATTTCAAATTGATTCACCAAATAGTTTTTTTAAAAAATGTTGTTTGAAAATGGATTAAAGCGAATATTGTCATGCGATAAAGTGTATAATACCTGTATATTGTTAAAAAAAGTTCTAAAGCCAGTTGAAATTTTGGTGGCTTTGGCTTCTCAAAAAAACTTTATGATGGCGCGTTTCTCAATTTAATCCATTTTCAAAATATATTAAGATGACTCGACATTTGACAGATGACAGATATTCATATCAGATCAGCAAAAATTTTATATGGGAACCTACATTACCGATATTAATAAATCAGGTCGCGAACTTTTCAAAGGAACATGGTAAAATAATTTTATTAAAAATACGCGTATTTAACATAACATACGATTATATATATCATGGTTTAAGTTCTTAAACGTGTGACCGACGCACAAACACGTATAATCATTTTAATGTGATGCGACTTAAATCTTCGATTGAAAGGACTTAAAATCTTCGACGGCCTACCGAAAACAATACAAATTACAGTGAATATCAAGGATTTTAAAGTGGAGTGCAAAAAGATTACTATGAAAAACTTTTAAATGACTTATGATTATGTTCTATGATATTTTTTTAATGGTAATCATACATTAGCCCATATCACAAAAAAATACGGAACTCAATAAACAGTGAAATATTAATAATAAAAAATAATATTACTTCTTTCCTTTCAGACATTCCTTTTTTTACATTTTTCCTATTTCTTATCTGCACCGACACAACATCAATCAACTGAACTTTTGTTCCCAGAAAAGGCTTTCTTCCACTTAGTAATTTCTTTATTTAGAAATGTCTTGTCATGTTATTTATGAATATTGCCACTTGAAATAATCCTGTTTCGTTAAAATACTTATTGATAAAAGTTAAATGAGTTCACTGAATACATATTTTAACAACATTTTTATATGAATGTCTAAGAATACGATGGATTTTGTCCACGGAGGGATAAGCATTAATTAAGATGAGATATTGAAGTCTCACAGAGACTAAGCTATTTTTATTACCTTAATCAAATATCAACATGGCTGAAAATAAATAAATTGAAATTGAATATTATCAGAACAAAAGTAATGAACATCGGAAATGAGAGAATACCAGATGCACCGACAATAATTAACGATGGGGAAGCAATCAAAGAAACAACTGATATAAAACACTTGGGAATAATTATAAATAATAAATTAAAGTTTTCATTAAACACTAATTATGTAACAAAAAAAAGCAAAACGAATTTCGCTGTTGGGAAGAATCAAAAGAATCAGAAAGCTTACAGATATTGACATTTGGATAAATAATTAAAAATAATTGTACTTCTATTTATATATAAAATTATTAATGGACACAACAATACCATCGAATTAGTAAAAAAAAAAAACATAAACATGACCACTGTTAAGAAGAAAAGATGAAATAAGATTACCATTCCGA
The DNA here is from genome assembly GCA_016648135.1 of Agrypnia vestita. NCBI lineage: Eukaryota > Metazoa > Arthropoda > Insecta > Trichoptera > Phryganeidae > Agrypnia > Agrypnia vestita. Next base: position 73,890 of record JADDOH010024465.1, read on the forward strand.
AAGAAAAAAAGATCGCATACCTCGATTATGTACAGTGGGATGAAATTATATATGAAACTACCAGGCGATATTAGGTATGAAAAATATAAAAAGACTTTTAAGAAAAAAAAAACTAACCCATAAAAACCAAGTTTTTATTTTACTCCCTTTCTTTGTAAATTAAGTTTACCATCATGTAATTAAATAATTGATTGACTGAAAATGAAACATGTCTAGACAAATATCTACGTCACAAATCTCTAAAAATATCTCTTTATTATTTGATTTCTTCTCAAAAAACCGAAGTGTGCTGTCATCTGTGAACCAATTGTCATAAATTTTCGAAATTCGTAGTGAAGTACCTATTATACCCACTGATGGAGTAATTCAAATTTTAAATATTCCGTGACATTATCGGGCCGCCGTTGATAGCTTTTGTAATGATTCCAATTTGAAAAAACCATTAAAAATTTGAAAAAAACAAAATTATACTATAAATATTATTATTTTTTAATGAAAATTTGATAGATCTTTTTGATCGTCGCTACGAGTCTGCTTGCAAAGTTTCAGCTCGACTGGATCACGGAAAAAGGGTTAAAAATCGGTCCAAAGTTTTTTCGTTAAGGAAATAAACAAGCAGACGCCACGAGTTAAAAGAAAGGATGTAATTAAAAAAAATATGTGATACTTACTTTTTACCATATAATAAAAATTTAACATTACTTATATCCTAGTATATAAAAATTATTGTATTATCTACTTTAACAATATAAAAAGAGCTATTTTTATGGGAAACATGTATGGGGGTTTTTATGTCATTAGAGGGTGACTACAGAGCTTACGACCTGTATTGGCTGGCTTAGGTGATCACTTTACACAATGCAAGGTTCACCGATTCCACCGGAAGAACATCTATAGGTACATTATCAAATACTTGAAAGTTATATATATACATATGGCGATATACATGTCTGTCACGGGAATTACAAATTTTTGACCAAAGATGGCTATAGTATAGTTCCTTCAAGTATTTGGAATAAGGCAAATAAAAAATATACACATGTGCAACTAAAAAAATTATGTACATGTTCTTACGGAGGAATTGAATTGAGGAATTGTGATTACTGAACTTAAGTGATTACTTAAGCCAGAAATACAGGCCATAAGCCCTGTGGCCACCCTATAAAGAAAGGAAAAAAGTGTTTTTTTAGAATTTTATTAAAAAAGTTAAAAAATTATATCAAATTATTCATAAAAATGTTTACATTCGTTCTTTATTGCCAATTCCAAAAACGAAAATAACGAAAGTAGTCATCTAACTGTACTTACAAAATACAAAAGACAATTCCGCACTCAACTCTGTACCGTCCTTTACGCGATTTCAATTCACATTCCTGTGTACGCGCCATTAAAAAGCGCCAAAGTGAAAATTTATTTTTATCATCTGGTGTGCTATTAAGATTAGGTTAAGTTTATATGTTTAATTTTCAATTGTCCGTTGCTAAATTGCTCTGGGCGTAAAAGCCTTATAATTCTTCCATTATTTATGCTAATTAATGCTACGAAACCCGCTTCCAGAAGCGTACATTTTACTAAACTTCGGCAAAATCTTATTACCTATTATATGGTGTTTGTTACGCAGATGAACCATTGTTTTATAATTTTGTTTAATATTTTGAAGAGAGGGGCCAACATTTCGCCGAAAGAGATTGATTGTGAAATTTTGACACCATGTAAAATATTCAAAACACGAATTATTGAGGAAATATAATATTTAAAATCTCTTAAAATCGAAAAATCTTAATAATTCGATGGTATTATTTTTGCTAGTAAACTGTTTTCGGCAGGTTATTATTATTAATATTAGGTCCTTACATATGAAATTGGCGTTTTGCCGTACTGGCAAATTTGATCTCAAATATCTTCTCTTTGGTTAGGAATTCCAAATCCAAATTTATACAGCTATTTACTCGTGTATTTGTGTTTTGAAAATTATAATTCATTTGTTTTTTCCTCAATTGTTTTTTTCTTTGCGTCACTCAGTTTACAAAATGAAAAACTTGATATATCGCGTTATTTACGAGTACGAGTTCCACCGTGGCACCAGTGCTGCAGAAACGGCTCGAAGGATTAATGATGTGTATGGCGACGGTGCCGCAAAAGAAAACACAGTGCGTTTTTGGTTCCAACGTTTTCGTTCTGGAAATTTCGACCTGCAGAACAAGCCCCGTGGACGGCCGGAGACCAAAGTTGATAATGAAGAATTGAAGGCTATTGTGGAAGCGGATACATCGCAAACCACATCCGAGTTAGCTGCAGGCTGCGGTGTTAGTGATAAAACTGTTTTAATCCACTTGAAGCAAATTGGTAAGGTGAAAAAGCTTGAAAGGTGGGTACCTCACGAATTGAGGGAAGCAAATCAACAAACGCGCGTTGACTGCTGCGTTGCATTACTCAACCGGCACAATAATGACGGGATTTTAAATCGAATCATTACCTGTGATGAAAAGTGGATCCTGTACGATAATCGGAAGTGCTCATCGCAATGGCTGAACCCTGCCGAACCAGCCAAACCATGCCCCAAGCGAAAATTGACTCCAAAAAGTTACTTGTGAGCGTTTGGTGGACTAGTGCTGGTGTCGTTCACTACAGCTTCTTAAATCTGGCCAGACGATTACGGCAGATGTCTATTGTCAGCAACTGCAAACCATGATGGAAAAGCTAGCTGCTAAACAACCGAGGCTGGTTAATCGCTCTAGGCCACTGCTGCTTCATGATAACGCTAGACCACACACTGCACAACAGACGGCTACCAAATTAGAGGAGCTTCAATTGGAATGTCTAAGACATCCACCGTACTCTCCGGACCTTGCCCCAACAGATTACCATTTTTTTCGAAATTTGGATAACTTCTTGCAAAGGAAAAAATTCAACTCCGATGGGGCAGTCCAAACCGCCTTCAAAGATTTTATTGATTCCCGTCCGAATGGTTTTTTTAGTAAAGGGATCGATGAACTACCTATGAGATGGCAAAAGTGCATAGATAGCAATGGTACATACTTTGATTAAATAAATATATTATAATAAAAAAAATCGGCTCTATGTTCCTCCCATACTAAACGCCAATTTCATATGTAAGGACCTAATATAAAAAAATGAAACTGCAAAAAATTGAGGATTTTACACTCTGGACGTTTTAGAATACACTGGAAACTTTAGAATAGAAAACATTGGCTTCCTTAGAAACCGATAGAACAAGTAAGTAAATAATAAGTATACCAGAAGATTGTATAGAAAGCGTTTCGTATAGATATGTACGAGGCGCGCATCGCAATAGTTTTGTTTTGACAAGCGAGTTCGTGACCATAGAAAGCATTGGGCGCGAACTGATATCAAAGCGAACAGACAATCAGTGAATAAAGAGTTCTCGTGTGGGATATTCGAGTGGCGAATCAGTGCAAAATATGGAATAGTGTTCCAGTCAAGTTTATGTCCAGTGACTTTATGAACTCGTGAATATGAAAATCAGTCATTATTTTCGGAACAATATATTAATTCAATTTATATAACAAATATAAAAATATCATATAACAAGTAACGAAGCAATAAATATTTTTCGCATTTTAGACGGAAAGGTGTGCGTTTTGAAAAAAGTGGAGACAAAAGAAAGACTAACTAACTAACTAACCACCACGCCGTTTCTCAGAGGGGTAGTCAGAGAGGATAGAATGCTCTAAAAGATAATGATAAAGACTCTTCTGTCTTCGAATACCATTTTTTTTCGTCCACTTTCATCCATTTTCTCACACACGCACTTTAGTTGTTGCAGCTTCTAACATAGCCATCGTCCAATACATGATTTACCTGGTCACGTCAGGTTTTCTGTGGACACCCTCTGTTTCTGATGTCTTCAACACTCAAAATAATAGTGTCTCAAAATAATCGTCTCATCAATTTTCTTTACCATCCTTTCCGCGCTCCGTTCCACAAGTGATCCTTTGATTACGTCTACTACCCAGTATTACATTTACTTCTAAATCATTCATTCTCCACTCTGTCGTTCAAAGATATACGACCGCATTTCTACTGCATTCAGATTACTTTAGTTTTTTTTTTGCCATTCCAGGCTTCACTTCCACATATCAGAGTTGGCACTAGAACTCCATTATTTACCGCCAGTCTTGCTACCTTTGATAGATTCTTACTGGCATTCAGAGCGCCATTTACTTTGTTTACCAGTCAAAGAATACTTAACATATACACAACCTCGTTCACTTGTTCTAAGCATTCATTGCAATAAATTTGGATTTATCATATTTGAACTGACGAACAATTAGTGGATTTCTTGCATCAGGACACTGCTGATTGTATCGTCTAATTTGGACATCAATTGTTTTAATGAATCGTGATACGATGTTTATCCGTCCAAATAAAGCCACGAAATACGTTCATGGGTATCCTTCAAATTGAAAACAATGTCAAATTAAAATCATATCTTCCTGTGAATAACAATGCAAGTGGGCGAAACTTGAATTGAATTGAAAGCATGGACGTGAATGCAAAAATGGTTGGCACAGTAGTGTGCCATATTTTTTGAGATGTGAATTAATGGTAAAGTATCGTTGAATTTGAAAGAGAAATCTATGCAGAATGAATATTTATGTTTAAGTTAATGTTATTCGTTATGTGTGTATTCCTGTATTGTGACCATAGAGAAAAAAATATATCTTAATCTAAATTTTTAATTCCAGCAATTTACGGACTTTACGACAGACCGACGGACAGGCAGGCAGATAACGAAATTATTATTCCCAAATAATGTATTCTTCTAAAAGTAATGTATGTCTTCGGTAATGTATTCTTGCACGCAAATTACATATATGCAATTTTGCAAAATGTTAAAAAAAGTATCAACAAACTTTGAAAAAATATAAAGATATATATATATATATATAAATATTTTTTTTTTAAAAAAATAGAGATGTGAACACGGAATACGTGTAACATCAATATTCTTACTATTTTCAAACTAAGCAAAAAACGCTAGTCGGAGTGAGGTGTCTGACAAACCACACGACCTTTTTGGATCACGAGGCCAGTGTCCGCAAACCACAGGACCAACAAGCTATATATATTATTATAAATTGTGTATATATATATATATATTATATCTATTTATATATATATTTTGTATAACGTTTATAATATATTAGTCATAATAGTATAATTCTTGTATATGTGATATACTATATATGCAATATTCCATTATTGAATAAAGTATTTATATATATTACTATATATATAGATATATATATATATATATATATATATATATATATCATATGTAGCCTGTGTCTAGTGTTTCAAAAACATTTCGGCGGCACCACTGCTCATTTGTAATACTAGCCAACAGTAAAAATTGTTATTCAATAGTCGATAATTAATCAACTTATGGAATAAAGTAGCGATCAGATTGCCAATTCTCTTTCTGCTTCTACTCTCTATAAAAATGATAAAACGCGCTTGATGAACATGTCTTTGTAAACCTTAATTAAGATAAATTATAGATGTATCACAGAGACGAAGCTGTTTACATGGGAAAATAGGTAGCGATGGAAGTCTTTGGGTGTTTATAGGGCTTACGACAAGATCGAAGTTTATAGTACCTATGGTTTGTACACATATTATTTTGAATTTTAATAACCACCAATGTAATAATATATGAGAAATTAATAAATAATTAAGTTCTAACATGTTTGAAGATGAGCAAATAGAAAAGATAACTAGGTATTTGTAAAAATCATCTGATTATTCATAATATTAAATTTTCTTTTAACTCATTTTTTTATTTATTTCCAAAATTTTTAATTTATCCAACTGTAATCGTGAATAAGTTGTATGTAAATTAAACCCTTATTATCAAAAGTTTTTATTTACACGAGGAACTTAAAACCAATGATGCATAACCAGATGAGGAGTTGTAAATTTGGAATAGAAGATAAATTTTTAAACTGGATCCGAAGCCATCTCCATGAAAGGTCACAACATGTAAAAATTAACGGGACACTAAGCCAGCCCTTAACCAGCGATTTTGGAATACCACAAGGGACAGTTCTGGGTCCACTCCTATTTGTAATATATGTCAATGACATCTTCAAACTTAATCTGACGGGTAAAATCATATCATATGCAGACGACACAGCTATTATTATAAGCGGACCAGACTGGAACACAGTAAATAAACACGCAAATAGAGACATGAATATACTGAAATCCTGGTTTGACAACAATTTGCTCTCCCTAAACTCCGATAAAACATACTACATACCCTTTTCGATAAAAAACATAAAATACCGCCTAACATAAAAATTACCATCCACAATAACAACTGTGACAGAATGACCTGCAACAACTAATGCTCAATAATAAATCCAAAAAAGGAAATTAAATATCTTGGAGTAATTATAGACCAACATCTTAAATGGCATAGCCAATAGCCATATCAACGAGTTGACGAAAAGAATTAGAAGATGTATGTATATTTTCATAAGACTACGAAACATTCTAAGCATTCTAAGCATAGACATTCTTTTCTTAGCAATTATTGCTACTTAAACACCTTAAATGCCCCTTAACTATAACATCAAAATTTCGACAGGTTTTTCCTATATAAAAATAATTACAATCATTATAAATTTATTTATAAAGGCCCGATTTTTTTTAAATAATCATCCTTATTTTTATAATTTAATATATATTTCTTTAATAATTAGTATGGAAATCAAATTAAATAGAATTAAGGATTTTTCTTTAATATTTATTATTTTATCTATTTAATTATTTATTAATACGGTTTTTCTGCAATGCTTTTCAATATCAAATATCGAAGGATTAACAAAAGATTTAACAAAAATTTTATTTTTTATTTAACAAAATATTGTATTGCATTGAAAACAAAGTATATTTTTATTAATTATATTAATAATGTCACCAACAAAATATTTGCTATAATTCTATAATCTATAATTTATCTTAATTAATGATTATATCTCTGGGGACGAAACCCATTAATTGTATTCCTGAAAATTGAGCATATTCAAAAAATATTATGTTCGTAAAACTATTCCTGTGTGTATGTTTTCTTTTGTATACCTATTGTATGCTCATGATAGCGTGGTTCGTGAGAAAATTTTCCATTTCGAAGTCTTGCCCCATTCATTTTCCATTAAACTTTCAATGCCAGCCATACTCCCCGAACGGTGCAGGAACGAAGCATTCACTTCGGATCAATGGCGGTGTGAGAACATACCGCGGTCTGAAGCACTTAAGATAATTACCTTCTGGATAATTCCAGAGAATACATAAATTCCGCCATGTTTGTGTATATTTGTATGCTTGAATTATTAACGTTTTCTCCGAATTTTGCCGCGATATATCTGTCGGGCGGAAAACAAGATAAAAAAAAGGAAATTGTGTAAATTTTACGGCAATTTCTTTCACAATTTGACGAAAATATATATATTAAGAGACTCAAAAGGGATGAACATCGAGAAAAAGACAATATTTTAGCCAGCAAATTCAACAGGAATTCAACAATAGAGTACGTAGTCATATTTTACCAAGATTACAGCTTCTAAGAAATTTTCTTTTAGGGAAATGTGGGGCGTAACTCTGAGAATAAAGCGTAAGATCAGAAAATTCTTGTAGCAGAATGAAACGTAATATGAAATTTTATTTCAATTTAATTTGCATGTTTGATTGCGGTCTTCTTTATACGTAAGTACTTAAGTGAATAAGATTTAAAATAATGGATTAAGAAGATAATTTTTAATACATTTAATCCAACATGTATTTTTTTTAAAATTTTTATACGATACGGAGTAAAAATTATAGGTCTTACCCGATATATAATTTATTTATTGGATGATATGAATTATATATATACTATTTTTATTAAGTTATAATAAAATGGTGACCTATTAAAAATACCTAAATAATGAAAAATTTAAGGGACATATGAAATGATGCGGTAGGATTTTAAAATATTTAATACAACAGGTAATTTTTTTATTGCTTTTATTATATTGTTCTTTACTAGCCGAATTTTTATTGTGCGAGTTGAATACCACTAATAAATATAAAAAAAAAATAGAGATGCGAACACGAAATACCAATATTCATACATATTTTAAAACTAAGCTAAACGCCTACGCTATGAAAATAGGGCCAACTTGCTAGTGTCCTGGAATCGGGCTCGAACCACTGACCACCCAGATCGCTAGGCGAGCGTCATGACCACTTCACAAACAAGCTACTCAACAATAATATTGTCAGGGATCGTGGCGAGCGATCGTGGGAGACATCAAACACTTGAAAGTAATTAATATTTTTATTTATCACCAAAGTCACTGGACACGAATTTAAATGGAGCACTATTCCTTAATTCACAACAATTCCGCATTAATCACACGCCTGTGGAACGCTTATATTCGCGTCATTCCAGAATATTCGCCGTACGTGTCCGCATTTATTCGCCATTGAATGATAGGTGGTACTACATATCTTAATCGATTGTCGATTAAGATATGTAGTTCCTACCGAGCCTACTATCTTAATCGACAATGTACGACGAACACCGAACACCGAACACCAACGTATACCTACACCAACATATCGTTTTTTTATTCTCGTGGGATTCTTAAGATTCCAATATTGCAAAAAAAAAAGATTCATCGTTAGGTGTCTTGATTTATTTTAATTCCTTCAACAATTACGAAATACGGTGAATATAATGTTCGAAACGATCGCAGTTGTATATTTATAAATTATTAAAATATTGACTCAGATAAATACGGAGGAAACAATGATTTAATTATAAGCTAGTTTGACTACACAAAGGGAATTGTTCAAAGGTGGAATGCATTGAGGCATCTTATCGATCTCGCGAGCAAACATCTCCAGCAAACAATATGGAATACCAGATGCCAACAAAGGTAAGTAACAAGGATCATTTATGTTGGCAAATATCAAATATTCCGATCAAATGCCGATGACAAAACATTTTAGGCAAATGTGGGAATTTAGCCAGTGTTTTTATTTTGATTTTTAAAAACTACATTTTTATTATATTTATTATATATTTATTTATTTAAACATACACAGTGGATACAGAATCACGTTTAGATTTTTTAAATTATTCTCTAATTTATTTGAATGTTTTTAATGTTGTAACGTTAAAGATATTCCACTGTGTCCGTAACTAGAGCGAGGTCTGTTGTAAATAAGTCAGGATAATCTGTTGTATTCAAAAATGGAATATAAAAAATAACGATATTCTCTAAATTAACAAAATTATATAAAAAATATACAAAATTAAAAAAAAAATTATAAAAAAAAAACTTTTATAACACAATATATTATTGAAAAAAATTTTGATCGTATTGTTTTTATATATCTACTTATATTATTTGATTAATTACACCAACATCAGGGTGTTATATAACTGTCAAAATATCAGAATGAAATGTCTTTTGTTTTTCTAAATTATTTGAAAAATTATTTTTAAATATTATTACTGAAGTTCTTGATTACTCGAATAATCAAGTAAGTTCTTGATTCTGATATTTTGACAGTTATACAACACCCTGACGATGGAAAGGTATTTCCGAATCATGTTGGTGTAATTAATCAAATAATATAAGTAGATATATACAAATAATACAATCAATATTTTTTTTTAATGTCAATCTAAAATGTTACCGAATCATTTGAAAAAAACAATATATTAATTACTAATGAACCAAAAAGTAAACCGAAACAGATATATAAAATAAATTTAATAAAATTATAGAGAACTAAGTTAGTTTAAAATATTGGTCAGAGTTATTTCCGACTAATCCCCTACCCAATCAAACCATGTGTTATGTATGTGATTCGTAACTGGGTGAGTATGTTTATGTGAGTGGTAGTATTACACGATATAAATTTGTCTCACACCCAAAACATGGCACTGTTTACGACGAATTTAGATAGTCATCAGATAAGATTAAGAGGACATCTCATGACTACCTGAACTCGCGACTAATAATTACCCCAAGAATAGCTTTTCGTGCTCATTTAGCTGCCTTTAGTAAAATTTTTGCATATTAATTTGTCTCTTACCCAAAAATTTGCACTCCCTAAAGGGTAGATCCGTTGAATGTCTAAATGAGCGACCAATAATCACCCCAAAAATAGCTATTCGTGCTCGTTTAGCTGCCTCTAGTAATGTTATTGCTACTCCTCCAAATACTAACATCACGTAGTTAATTAAAGAGTGACAGAGCGTAAAGATTCGAGGGTGAATTGTAAACCGTAAATCAAATAAAAATAAATAAAAAAAAAGTCCCGCTAGGTTCATAATATGCTCTTTCCAGTTGAGATGATCTATTCAGTATTCCGTGTCGGATCGTTTTGACTCGTGTCAGTTTTTCACACTGACTGATGAGGAATTAGTCATTTTTTCGGTTAATTTACAATTATGTAAGGTGAGTGTAGAATTTTGATATGGTAAGGTTCTTCCGTTGATTCTAAAGCATAGATAAAAAAGATTGCGTAGCGTAAGAAGATTCGTGTCGAGCCATTCACTGTTTTACCTTGTCTAATCCATTCTGATTTTTTATTGATTTTTTTTATCACTTAAGTTCATAATTTTAACTAACATAAGTTAAATGGATGTAATTAAAATAATATTTTGAATTTCATATTCCTCAAGAATTTTCCTCAGTTAATCTCCATCATATCTTTTCTCTAGTCATGGCTTTCTAAAATAATTATATTTTTGAGAACATTGTCACTCCACATAAGTTTTCTAAGCTTCTGCGCACTATTGATCTAGTTTTCAATAAAGAGTTAAAAGTTGCCGGGGCCGGCGCCCGGAATAAAGATACATCTTAATATTTTCCTATTGAATTGCGTATTTCGAATTAACAATATATATATATATATATTTTAAACAGAGATGCGAACACAGAATACGTGTCACATCAATATTCCTACTATTATCAAACTAAGCTAAAGCTTGTACTATGAAAATAGGACTAACTTGCTAGTCTGGAGTGAGGTTTGAACCCGCGACCTTTGGATCACGAGGCGAGTGTCCTAACCACAAGACCAACAAGCTACTGATAACGAACAAAATAAAAGCTAACCCAGTGTTCAATGTAATATTAACGGGTAAGCCACTTTTTTATTCCACCTCAATGTCATAAAATAATGTTAAGACTGGGAAGCTATAGTAATGGCAATGCACGATTATGAATATACTTAAGATTTGCGTAAGGTGTCCAGCAGGGATGTGTGTTGTTCCCTATTTCGTTGGTTGATATATCATGAGCTTGAAAAAATGGAGAGAAGAATGATAATTGATAGTGATAATTCAAATGATGCTGGGTGCGAGGAGGATAATATGTATAGTTTTGGGAATAAGTATTGCTTAGTAAGATCTAAGATGGAATGCATTTTGCGAATGTATGCAAATCAAAGGAATAACGGATGTAGATATATTATTAGGACTACGAACTTCCTAAAATAATGCAAAACGATCTATTAGACTATGTTAGACTTTTAACTGAAGTGGAAATGCACACTATAAGTTCGAATAAGATTTCAAATGTTCAGGCAAGAAAAGATGATCTGGCGAAAATAATAAAACAAGTATTACAGCATAGATTGAAGAATGGATCTTTTATGGTTACGGTATATGAAGCTGATAAAAGGATAAGTAAGTATAAAGATGATTACTATACGATAATTTGATGAAAGGATTAACAAAATTAAATATATCAAACACTCCGCCGAACCTATTCAAAGTATTGGAATACTGGAACACTTCATAGTAGGTACTTTAGGAGTGGACACCGTATGAGCAGATTCTCGCAGTTTCCGAGATATAAATGACTTATTACTTTGGAAGTTGCAGGCCATCTGCCTAGTTCTTTCAGCAACCGGTGATGTATCATAATTTAATTTAATAAATAAATCAAATTATTTAAAGTTGTAAACATTCAAGGGTTTTGATTGATTTCAAACGATATATTAAATACTATAGGGTGGCAGGGGCGGGAGACGAGGCGTTTAAGCATTAATTGTGGATATATTATTAATGTGCCAAAGCAAATGTAAACTGGGATTTCTTAGCAATTAAAGATATTGTCACGGGAAGTGGCTTTGGGAGGTAAATGAAAATACTGGAAATTAGTTTAGTTCAATTTATTACCAAAGTCATTGAACACAACACAAGTTGATTTGTACGCTAAATATCTCCCGAATACTTCACACACTTATTTTTGAATTGTTCTTTAATTTGCACTGGTTAATACTACTTCTATTGCTTAGACCACTTCTCGTAAATTCCGTTCAATGTTTGCTCGTAGGAACTACTCGTTACCCCATTTACTAATATCGCATGTTGTAATATTACGAGTCACTGATCACACTGGTTCACTCGGTAGTATCGCGGAGATGTCACCTTGTTATAGTCACGAACTGAATTAAAAAAAGAAAAAAAAAAGAAAAAAAAAGATAAAAAAAGAAAATGGAAAAAAGAAAGAAGAATCAATTATATACTGTTTGTATTGATTTTTGGACAAAGAATCGAGTGGGATTAGCATAACTTGTATTCCCAAGAGTCAGTAAAGAAGTAATTGTGTTTTTAGATTCTCTTAGAAAAAATTCGGTTCAAATTTATTTTCCTATTAATCTTTCTCTAATGTCTATCGAGTTTCTTCTGTATGAGCTAGTATGTATTTCATAATTTTAGAGCTTAAGTTTGTATTACATTTCTTACTACTACTATCGTGGAATATTCAGTAGAAATTGCTGAATTTAAAATAATTAAATTACATTTGGACAAAAATATTAAAAGTAACAGGCAACGGTACCGTTGTTAAAGTATGCGGGCGCCGAAAATTTGCGTAAAAATAGGCATATTTTCCACGACGCGAAGTATCCTTCCGCGAACGCCATCCGGGCATTATTATTATTTAATTGTTAGGCATTTTTTTAAATTAACTCAAAGCACTGCAGCCAAATCTTGTATGGTGGAGTGCTAATTAAATTGCTTAACAGGTTTGAAACAATTAAGACTTATTTATAACACGAAAAGCCACTTAAATCAGGAGCGAATTGCTACCAGGAAGGCTACTTTGAAGATTAATAGTTACCTTTTAATGAAACACGCTGTGAATTCGTTGAAATGAATTAAATTGGTAAAATATTACAAGAATATGGCTATAAAATTATATTTTTTAGCCACGATCTTAACCACTTTTTCCCTTAGAGCTGGACTTAAATATAAATTTAACTTCTTATGTGAAGACTTTGGGTCTACTGGGAACACGGAAATTTAAAAACTGTGGCAGTTTTTGTAATATTGGGACTGCATCCATCAATAATAAGGGTGGTTTGGCATTGGAGGTTTTTGAAAGGAAAATTTTGATATTTGGGTCAATCTGGACCGAGCTTGCAAGGCCAAAACTGAGGATCCGAGGATCAAAACCAAATCTTTAAGGACACAATATTTATCCAGAACTGGAGAGAAATGTTTGTTAACAATAGTTAATTCATTTCAATGGAGATTAATGCAGAAAAATTCTAGAAAAGGCCCACCAAGTATTGTAGAGCCAATAGTGATACTATAGTAAGAATATTTATATATATGTTTTGCTTGACACACATCACACACACACATATATATATATATATATATATATATATATATATATAGATATATGTGTGTGTGTGTGTGTGTGTGTGTGTGTGATTATTATTTTTTAAAGCACTTTAACAAAACGCCATCAATTCACAAAGCTTTATTGATTAATATCATTATATGTCAAGAGATTTCTAAATAAGGAAATTTCTGTGGAAGAAAGCTTTTTTTTTAAAAAAAATAATGTGTGGTCAGGAATGTAAACAAAAAATGTCTGCAATGACAGCAGTAGATGAATCATATTAAAATTTTATAATTAATATAATTAAAATATACTAATTATAAAATTTACAGTAGGTAATAGAAGAATCATATCAAAATTTATCCCTCGTCAGACACGAGAGTTCTCTTTACTGACGAGGTCAATATGAATAAAAAAGCTCAAAATAATAAATGTCAATGTAACAAGTTATTACATAAGAATGTTATGTATACCTATATTAAATAAATAAAAAATATCACAAATATTAAAATAACTCTCTGTACAGTTTTTGTATAAATGTAAATTAGAACTCTACAAGGTTTCAATCATTTTATTTGACTCATATTATGCGAATGAATTATTTATGATAAATATAAGGATGAATTTTTTATAAAAAATCATTATATATAAAAAACTGAATTATTTATAAAACTCACTTTCATGATAGTCCAACATTTTACAGAAGGTAAGCTCGAAATATTGAAAAAATGCAAGCTTCGATGTCACTTATCTTGTCTTGATTGTCTCTTATCAATGATATAATGACATTTATTCATTTAAATGTACACAGTGAGTACTCAACTATAACATTTCATTTATTAAGTATGTAGTTGTTTTAGTGATATCTAAAAGATATTTACTGTCTCTTTAACTAGGCCGAAACCTCTGGTAAAGGATCAGGTTCATCCGTTGCATCCAATGGTTACAAAATTTAAAAATATTTCATATTTTATTATATTGTAGGCTAAAAGGAGTCACGCACTCATGTCAAGTGACAGTTGTTTGAAGTTGGCACAATACTACCGCAGGATCTGGAATCGCCCCCGACTTTCGAGAGACATCTCCAAAGGTCTGGAACACGCGAGGAACTTCTCGAAAACGCGGGAAACGTTCCAAAATTTCGATAACAGCGTTGGCCAGTATAAATACAACACGCGGGAGTAACCGGGGAGTTTTTTCCATGCGCGTCTGACAGCGATAACAGAAGCGAAGGTAACCGCAGGTCACGAGTTGCCAGGACGTGCGGAAATTGGATGGAATATTCTGGGGAATAGTGAATAAAGTGTCAAAGCGAATATAATGTGTCTATTTACGAGTGATAAATTTGCGAAACAGTTTAATTTCTAGGAATTGCGTTACTTTTAATAGTGATAAGCGACCTTGTACATTAGTTTAATTAATTAATCGGTATTCAATAAATCCATTATTAAATCCCAGCGTTTTCTTTAATTCCTCCTGCAGCCACGACAGGTGGCAATATTTTACATTTTCGACTCATTCGTTACTTTGTAATTTAGGCAGGAGTCTACATTGTGGACTAGCTACATGACAACTGAATAATACGACTCTATAATTAATTTTGTTTGTGAGCCGATGTTTTCGTAAAATAAATGAATAAACTTGGAGCTGTCTCGAAAAGAACTAAAAATAATTCAAACCTAACTGAGTTAATTCAGTTATAATGCCAGAAATTTGAACATTTATCATAACTAGCCAGTATATTTCTCGAGAAATGATTTTCGTCCCTTTTCATTTATATTTTTTAAATTTAATTTATTTTTTATTTTTACATAAATTAATATACCTAACTTAATTGAACAAGGAGGTAGAATTATTTTTGTTACCTCCTAAATTTGTAAGAATTTAAAAAACTATAAAAAATAAAACAATTACAGTGGACCCTAAATAGTAATTATCTTAAATTCTTAAAAAATATATTTCTAGTGAATAGACCTATAATACAATACATATTTTTCTGAATATTATTTACAATTTATTTTATCACTAAGACATTATTTGTTATTAATTAATTTATCATAAAAATTGTATATAGTTGTATTCTACTCAAATAAACTTCATAATAAACTTCAAACACTTTGTGGTTAAACATAATATCTTTAAATAAAATATAACTTTGTTTAACTCCACTTTATAATAAGAATTGAATATTACAATAAGAATAAACTGTAATAAGAATACACCAGTACTAACGGCGTGAACTAACGCCGGTGTATTATTGAGGATACCGCACCTTTACATAAAAAAATACATTTTTCTGGGCACGCTTATAAAATTCTGTTTACCATTTCTGACCTATATCATTAAGGCGATCATCTAGCAGAATGAGCAAATTTCAACATTTTTTCTCATATCTTCTCTTGCGTTTTTCATCACATTTTTGAAGGGACATATATAATTTTAAAATTTATTCATCAAGTTACGTATATTTTAAATACGAATATCTTATTAAAATGTCATAAACTAAATTAAATAATTGATTAATAAATTACCAAACCTTCGAAGTTTTAAAAATGAAGAAAATTGCTCCACTTTGTGGGCCTTTTATGATTGAACGGCGTGTTGACATATCTTTTTTATTCAATAATAGTACAAAGTAAACGATTACCTTAAATTTATTACAATTTTAGAAAAATCTGTTAATACGTTTACATGCAATTTATGTTTTAAAAAATACTGTTTTTTTTAAATATTTTATTTTTTTGTGGGTTTTTTCAACTCTTTTTACATGGTTCACAACTTTTTTACTTCAATAGTCAAAAGAATAGATATTATAATTTTACAATAAAATAAAAAAAAATAAAAATCTTTGTCGATATTCCTGATTTTGGATATTTAATCAAGACACAACGTATTTATGACACAATACGCAGTGCCTTGATTAAATAGCTAAAATCTGAAATCGAGAATAATTTTTTGATTTTTTTTGTATTAATTTTAAAATAATAATGTCTATTCCTTTAATTAATTAAAGAAAAAAATTATAAACTATTTTAAAAGGATTGAAAAAAACACACAAAAAATAAAAATAATTAAAAAAACAGTATTTTTTAAAACATAAATTGCATGTAAACGTACTAACAGATTTTTCTATAATTGTAATAAATTTAAGATAATCGTTTACTTTGTAATATTATTGAATAAAAAAGACATCTCAACACGCAGTTCAGTCATAAAAGGCCCATAAAGTCGAGCAATTTTCTTCATTTTTAAAACATCGAAGGTTTGGTAATTTATTAATAAATTATATAATTTAATTTGTGACATTGTAATAAGATATTCGTATCTAAAATATATGTAACCTGATGAATAAATTTTAAAATGAGATATTTCCATACAAAAATGTAATAAAAAACGCAAGAGAAAATATGACAAAAAATGGTGAAATTTGCTCATTCTGCTAGACGATCGCCTTAACCAGACGGCCTCAGATAAAGCATAAATTTGATTAAATTATATCTTCCTTCTAAAAACTGGCACCAAAACATTAAGGATGCTTCAAAGGAATCCTTAGCGCCTTAGTTTAATTTTTTCATTAAATTAAATTTCTTCAGCGAAGTGATGACGGCGGTAATAGAAGTTGCTGTTTGGTTTGCCGAAATGCGTCTGTGAATGTGAAAATGTATAATGAAGCGAGCAATCAAGCCAACTTTCGCCATACACCTTGAAATTTGGTTTGTTTTAATGAAATTTTCGCGAACGTAATTATATCTTATTAGTCTCGCAGGACTCGCAATATTTATATTCATGGAAGGGTTTTACCTTTAAAGTGCCAACCGGTACCTACACAGCGTAATGCCCGCGGCGGGGCGCAGCTGACTTCGAGGGCTGAGTATTAAAATTAAAAACTCGTCCATTTAACCCTTTCAGTATTCAGCAATATTGTTTTTAGTGCCACGCAAAAATGAGTCCGGTAATAATGGTCTTTTTGCTGAAATCTGGGACTATTTACGCTCGGCGATGAAGGTTTGTTTGCATCCAAAAGGTTAGATTGTTAGGAATGAATACCTAAGTGAGTTGAACATAATATAGAGCCGAGCGGATTACATCGCGAATGCATTGTGTGAGGGTATAATAGCCAAAATTTTTCAATAACGAAAGACTGGAACGCTAATTAATTAATTAGAAAAAATCGTAGGCATTCTCGTACTTTATCGCTGGTCAATACTTACCCGCACTGATTACTGGTAGAACCGCACTGGTAGAACTAATCCGAAGCAATGGAATCGCTTGTTCATACAGGATCTGCGATTTCTGGAATGTTCCCGTTTATTCAAAATCATTCCACAGACTTCCAGGGCTTTCCGAAATCTTGTGATTCAAACCATCTGGAAATCCTTGAATAAATGCGGTTAGTTTTATTTCTAGCATCTCATGATAATATTAATAATTAGTGCGAATAATTGTTTATTTAATTACAAATTTTATAACGCACTTTTCCTAACTAACTAACTTTCTGGTTAATCGAATTATTTATTTTTTATACAGGTATTATATGTTGTATAAAAACATGTCGAAAGTTTAGCATGGGTGCTTAAGAACATTTGAGAAATATGTATTATCATGGTTTCTCAGAATTATGAAATTTTCTATACACACGAAAGAAAATCGCAGAAAACTCTTTTCAGGATATTTTGAGAGGCCGTGAAAACCTGATAACATTTTCATTTTGAAAATTATTGTAACATTTTTTATTAATTTCAAAATACTAACAAATTTGAATAACAAATGGAAATGATCCATTGACACAAAATCAATGTAGTTTTTGCAAAGTTTGTTAATGTTTTGAAATTATGTGCAACCACTGTTATTGATATAAACATCAAAAAAATTACATTTTTGTTAACAATTTTTAATTATCTATTTGACACGTAAACGCATTCTTCTTTTTCCAGGGCACCGACTTCCAACAATCTTTTCCAAGGAAAAGAGGTTCTCGTATTTTTCTGGTTTTTTTTGTTTTAATTATTTATTTTTCTTTATTCATACGAACCATATCATCTTCATTCGTAATTCAAAATGTTAACAATATCGTTTTTCAATAAGATAATTCATTATCATTATAAATAAATAATGCGTAAAAATATCTAGAAAATCTTATAATTGAATTTAACCACAAGATCTAAAAATATTTCCTATAATTTTAGATTATTAAGGTAATTTTGCCATATGTTTGATCATATTAATTTCATATGGTATAAATTCAGGTCCTATGATAATTTTATTTAAACTCTTTTTTAAGTTGAACTTTAAAACAAAAGATAATAATTTTTGTTTGTTTATGTTTGGTTTACATTATCTGGTTGTAAATGTAATAATAAATTATGCGGTTTAGCTAGAAGTTTTACCAATTATTATATTTAAAAAATACATATTTATCAAAAAATTTTCGTTTATAATGTGTTGGAGCAGCAGTGACGTAAACACCGTTTATTTTATACCATACATAAATACCGTTATAAATATCGTTATCATTTTCGGGACTCTCGTGTCCCGTACCGATTTTGTAGGACACCAGGTAACATATTTACGAAATCCATATAAAAGGGATTCTCATGGGAAAATCTGGATAAATGAGGTCGTTAAATATGTAAAACGAATAGATTTTTATCATCACTGGTGATTTAAAATTGGAATACATTTTTTCATAAATTGTGGCGATTTAAATAAAAAATGTGACGAGGATAATCAGCCGCATTGGGGAAATACCTCGATTTGTGAAAATACGTTCACAGTAGAAAAGATTTGCTTAAATTGACCGCTCATTGGAAAAGCTTCGAAAAATGTTGAAGGCTTTATTCGCTTCACTGGATGGAGTTAACGGTCGTTGCTATTTGTAAAATCATTCGTATAAATCTTTATTTAAGAAGTACACAGTGACGTCTGTATTAAATAAAAAAATAATTAAATAAAATTGGAGGAGCGTGTACTCACGTAGGTATGTTAGAAATTATACTTCTTTATATATTAATACAATCATATGACTAATAAAATTCATATTTCTTAACAATAATCCAATAATTATATATTCATAATTGTGTACTTGCAAAGAAAACATGCGAATAATATAACTTTGCATTTTAAATAAAGCTATTTAGTCACTACCCCCATATTCTCGGCAGTATAGTGGTGAATATCCTCGCTTGTCACAAGGGAGGCTGGGGTCCGATTTCCCGCCGGGTAGATTTTTTTTGTTACTATTATTTATTTATACAATTTTTTATTTGTCAATTATGAAAGAGTTACAAAACGAGAAATATTCTAAGAATAATTAATTCGATACTATTATTTTTTTAGTATTGTAGCGGAATTATCTGTAGCTAAATAAAAATAAATAACATTCCGTGATTTTTCACAACTGTGTAGGTTAGTATGCAACATAAATATAGTATGTTTTTGACGGACTGAAAAGAACCGGTGATAGCTGGGTTTGGGGGGCCAAGGTTCGATTCTTACTCCCAACCATGTAATTTCGTTTTTCTAGCCTTCAATTCAAATGAAATTACTATAATTAGATATGACTGGGACAGTAAGTAATAATCAAGTGTATTTCGTAGTCTCGCATTTTTGCTACAAGCCCCACTACATGCACACTTTCGCTACATGCACACGCTGCGTGTACGCAACTTCCGTTACAATGAAAATTTTACCCTGAACGCTCCAAAAGAAGATAACTTCAAAAACAAAAAAAACATTTTTATATTACCTCAACTTCATGGAAATTGCGTTAAAAAAAGAGATTAAAAATGTTAATATTTTTATCTCTTCAAAAATAAGTGTGCTGTTATCTTGTTAGTTCTCTTAGAGACTATTTATGCATACATGGTGAGTTAGTTGCAACTGCAACTTAATTACGCGGCTTGAAATTTACTTAGCCCTGAACTCTCGGCCCAAAAAGACGTGTTTTCACAATCATCGAGGAGCGATACTTCAGAGATAAGTCACCCCCCCTGAAGATGAGTAGTACGATCTGCTTGACACGTCGGGAGTGCAATTCTCAGGACCAAATGACGCGAGACACCCGATATAATTTATCTCCCATATACACACATATATGATTCAATAATTGCGCATCAAATATACTGGTAAATAATTTTACGAATTTCAAAGATGTATAACTTCTTCTTTCTTGTATAAGTACACGTACCCACATTTAAAATTTTTCATCAGTCTTATAGGTAATATTGAATTTCAATTCTGGGTATGGTGTTCTAGAAGTAGAAGGGTAGGTACGTAAGAAATAGTTCAAATGGTTTCGTATATTCGTGATTTGTAAAATATAAATAAATGCTATAAATGCTAACAGAAAAATAGATCATGGATGGATTTATACGACAATTCTATAATTTTAAATTCAATTTAATAAAATGCTTCTAAAATATACAATATGCTTTCAAAAACAGTTATGAACTGTGAAATTTCACGAACACAAAAAAAAATACTCTTTGTCAGATTTTAAAGCCTGCCTCTTGCATTCATACCTAAATAGTACCTACTTTTTATAAAAAATATTAATACAGTTTCTTTAAAACAATACGCTATAGAATTTTTGTTAAGAAAGTAACATGTAATGCGCTGATCGTCAGTATGAAAATACAATTAATTTGGATATATTGTCAAAGCTTTCGATTTGTTTGTGTTGCACACATCATCTTAACCTAGAAATTAATATCCACCACAGTTTTTGACAGTTGCTCGCGTCACGTTAAAAATTTGCTTGCCAGGAGAAAAGATAAATTTGATTTAATAAAATATTCTTTCATTTTGAAGTGACGAGAATATTAAATAATGTATAAAATATTTCTATACATAATTGTATGTAATAATTGTATTTAAAATACTCTGTACACCTCATTTCTTTTAAAAACTCCTAAGATTTGGTTGTTTTTTGAAGCTGGCAATGAAAAAGCAACGCAAGATTTGATGCGTTTTTAGTGCATTCATAAGATAGATTTCGGATGTATTTGATAATGTAAACACCAAATTTTAGTACTAATGTTTAAAATTATTAAAATTGGAGCCACAATAGAAATTTGTATGAAGCTACATTATTGAAGAGAATGTTAGTTATTTGTAAACTGCTATTTTCACATCTCATTTACTTTTCGGCAGTGTAATGGTTAATACCACTGCCTGCCAGGGAGATTGAGCTAAATTAATGAGAAAATTTTTTGAACCTGAAAAACATATTCTCTGCAGTTATAATATGATTACACGTGTTTGAGACTTGTGACAATTTTTTTAGCACAATATTGTCACGAGATTGTAGAAACTGAAAGAATTACACTTAAACAAGGATTTTACAGCACTGCACATTGGTAAATTAGAAATTGCCCGTAGCATCTGGAATACACGGAAATACATCAGAAACTTCTCGAACATCGAGAGTATAAATAAGGTGAAAAGCACGCGTGGAATAACAGTCTAATTTTTACAATTGGTGAAATCACAGACAATGCTAAACATACAACGATATAAATCAGAATTTTTAGATACAAGTGGAAGATTCTCGAATGACTAGTGTGAGATTTAGTGTGAATTACAGAATAGATCATTTTAGTTTATTAATAAAACTTGAATTAACTTCAAGCGTTGATTTATCGCCTATTGCCACGATCCCACGTCAATAATACCTATATGTGTTTATGTGGGTATATAGCTTAGTGAGTTACGTGACTAATTTTTTTTTGAGATTAATCAATCATCTTCAGGGAGTACAAAAATATTTGAAAACACAATTCTTTTTGGCGAAGACTCGTGTTATTATATCGACCATATTATCGCAAGAATACGTTAAAATGTATTTTTGATTACGTAAATAATTCATAGTTTACATTCTCATGCTTTCAGCAGTTAATATTATTAATGTAAAATGTCAGGGGCTCGGGGATTATGGAGGGAAAAGGTTTTTTGTACCAAATGGTAGCGAAAGTAATTTTGTAAATGGATAAACAAAAAGATGGGTTAAGGGAGAATAAGCGAGTCGTAATGGAATTATAGCCAAACAGGATTAGTTTAATTCATTGGAAAATTGTTAAAGGCTGGAAAACATATTTGATGATATACAATAGTTAATCTTTTATCTTTATTGTTAACTGGTATTAGTTTAGGTGCTCAGCTGTCTATACGTTTTGCAAAATTGGTGTCAGATAACAATTAATACCGAAACTCATAAACCTATTAGATGAGAACGTCGTGAACTTTTCAGAATTCATTAATAATTATTTCTCCCTTCTCGCATGTAGTACCTTTGTGGGCCGTGTCCGTGGGCTGAGATAAATCTCAGATATTAAGTTGAGATAAATCACCGTGTACACGTTTATTCTGAAATTAAAATCCGTTCGATGAAAATGTTGTGATAACGCATAAAATGTTTGCTTCTTAATATTATTTCACATAATTCTCTACGTAACAATTTCCATCACTAGGGCTACGCTACGTTACGCTAGATGACGCTGTTTTCACAGCTGTTGGAATATATTGCATTTTTGGTGGGCTATGTGTGTAGTGTTTGGAGAAGACTCTCACCCGTCCAGAGGAATCATTTTGGTCGACATGTGGCTTGCGTTGTGTGAGTGTCACGTATGTAATGTGTGTGAGTTGTATACAACAGAGGCAGAAATGAGCAGATATATACAGGGTGCAAATGATACTCACTGTTAAATGTTGTTCTTTATTGTAACAATCTATTGATGGGATTGCGTACAGAAATATCACTTGCGAATGCTACGGCGTACGGCGACAAAATGGTTTGTACTTGTGACGGCTAAGACGATGACGGATTAGCCGCATCAAGCCCTGATTGGCGGACACGATCATATCTGTGCGGTTAGACACGCGACTGCTTTCGGCCGCCACAAATTCTCTAAATAATAATATCAACGTGAATTTTTCGAGAACCCTTGCACATTGATCAAAAATATTTTCATAAGTAAAGAATTACCAAACATAAAAATACCCAAAATAATTTATAAAAATTTGTGAGAGAATTGCATATGTGTTTTGATTTGAATTGATGTAAAGCTGATTATGGCTAGTTATTTTATATTCAATACAAAAATTATGCAATATTATCATTTAAATAAGGGTTTATGCGAACAATTTTTGAAATAGCAACGACTATTGATTCCAGCCAGTGAAATGCGTGAAAGAAGAAACCCTTTCACATTACTCGAAGCTTTTCCAATGAGCGGTCGATTTAAGGAAATCTTTCCTACTCCTATTTTTGCACATCGAGTTATTTTGCCGACACAGTGAATTATCCTCTTACATTACTATTTAAGTCACCATAATGGATAGAAAAGTTCACTTACAGACAACAAAACACAGGACAAATGCACATATTATTCCAATGCACTTATTATTCCTCTGCCGTAACATTGACAAATTAACGTAACGATATTTTAAATATAAATTCTTTACTATGTGTGCAATTGTCCAAGTTGTCCACCTGTCCTGTATGCTGTGACTACGTGTGTATGAAGTTATCCTGTACAGTTATCTGTTATGTAATTTCGGTTGTTATTCAACCGTCATCATTTTTGGTGACCTTTTTTTGGACAGCAACAGCCGTTGAATTCAATACATATAAAATTTAAGAGTTTATATATTATTCAATCTGGTACAAATAGAAATCATTTCAATTTCAAAAAACTTTACACAAATCACGTTGATTGTCTTAAACGTCTACCGGTCATACCATCCTGTCGAAGATTTCGTTGTATCTTTATCGGGATGGACACACGATTGAGTCGCTGAGTATCGAAATCTACTGTCACCATTTTTGTGTTTCTTAGATTTGAATGTCAATACTTTCGATAAGCTTATTACTAAATTTTACATATTAATTAATTATCATAACACGTATCAATTTGTGTTTAATTTTTTGTTAAAAATAATCATGAGTTTCAAAACATACCTACATCCAAATTCACTAGAATAAAATATGAATATCTTAATGGTTTAGTAAAAATTTCAAAATATTTAAAATATTTTACACTAAAATTACTGAGAACTTTGTTTCACTACATCCCTGATCATATAATGCATGCATTAATTCTCTTGAACTTTAAAATCGACCTAAATCCAAATGTCTGAATTTCAAAAGAAACTTAATTCCATTGTCTAGTTTAAAAATTTACTAAAGCCCATTTTAAATGTTCAAATAAGTCGCTATGTTATATTATTTGAATGTTTCATTTTTAATTCCTTATCCATTATTTTTTGTTTCATCTTATTCAAGTTATAACAAAGATGTAAAAGAGTTTTCTTTGATTTGTCATTATACTTTTTATCGTAAGGTTTTGATTTTCTTTTACTTAATTACTCTAAATTACATGGCGAAATTTTTTGTAAAAATCTCATGGCCGATGAAGCAATCTTCGCCGAAGAAATCGAAAAATTAATATTTCAATCTTGAAGCCATTATCTCCGTTTGTTGTAATTTTCAGGTTTCACTTTATTGTTCCAAAGGCGCTAAGTGGTAACCCGTCTCCACATAAAGGCATAAATCAGTTCAATGTCCAAAATGGAAAACACGGGCGTACCTTGTACACCGATGAAAGATTACCCACCATTCAGTATTAAATCTACTTGATTAATGACTTTGACTATTGGTAATCACACCGGAAAAAGCAGGCTGTATCTCCGTTTTCCATTCCTACATCCTTTCATCTCATCTTCTATACAATACACAGCATCATTCATCATTCGCAATGAATCGCGGGATTGGGAAGATACCTGATTTGATTTCTATTTGTGTTTTGGTAAACAGTTCAGTATCTACTAAAGGGAGAGTCAACAGTAGTAATGGGCATCAAGAATGTGGTGGCCTAAGACACGTACACACACACACCCGTGTAATGAGGTACCGCATATGCTGACATCGAAGTACGGCAGGCCGTCGCCCTCGATACAGAGGTTGAGGCAAGATCGCTGAGCACAGCAAACAGGCAACAATGTAAGCCGGGCCAATGGCCGAGTACAAAGGCAATGTATAGCAGAAGGCATGGAGAGCGAGGAAACGCATCTTGCTCTAGACGAAATACCCACACGCGCGGCCGAGTAAAGACGAAATCCTAACACCCCCGATTCCTTTGTTCAAGATCACTATATAAACGATAGTTTCCAGAGCAGACCATCTCACTCCTGCGGGGCTTTTCGGATACGGCGGAAGCCCTCTTCGTTATAGATCTCACCTTGACGTGCGGAAGCTCTCGCCATTCATCGACTCATTATTGTGTAACCGTAATTACTATACTTGTAAATTTGTCTCAATAAATACTATTCAAACACCGTGGTTTCATCCTCATCAGCCTTCTCACAAGGACAAATCAGGAAACCTAATTAGGAATGAAAAATATGTGTTAGAATGATGAAAAAAATCTTGAAAATCTCCTTTACCCGACAACCATGAGGCTAGCGAGTCAGTATACCCAAGCATCAGATAGCGACGACAATCATGATACAGGAATCATAATACAGGAAGTAAATGATGACTTAAAGTCGCTGAAAAGTGGGAAGGCAGCTGGCAGAGATGAGATAAAACCTGAGATGCTGAAAAGTCTGAGCAATAAAGGAATAAGTTGGCTAGCCCACATATTTTCGGTAGCGTGGAAGACGAGCAAGACCCCCATGGCGATTACAAGTGATAGTCCCTATTTTAAGAAAGGAGACAGCAAAGTGTGTGCCACTACAGAATAATTACCTTGGTGAGCCAGCCAGGTAACTTATATGCTCGCATTCTGGAGAAAAAATGTGGCAGAATAACTGAAAACAAGATCCAAGAAAGCCAGCGCGGTTTCAGAGATGGGAGAGGCATAACAGATCAACTGCTTACGCTGCAACAAACTATCCAGAAAAGCTGATAATATGGAAAAATATTTACATGGGATTTATATACCTGGAGAAAGCATACGACTTGGTACCATGCGACATTGTGGAAAGTGCTGGATGAATACGGAGTAGAGAGACCTTCTCAGGGCAATTCAATCCTTATACGAGGATTGCAAAAACTGCGTACGAATAAACGGCGCAATATCGGAGGAGTTCAATGTCGGAATAGGATTGAGACAAGGTTACCCACTTGCCGACATCTGCTCTAATTTTATCACAATATTCATCAAATTTATAACCCCTGTTTACAATTTACGATACACATATTTTTAAGCTTTAATTTAAAATTGAAATACTTTTTGTTCCTCTCCATTATCTGGTATTTACTTGCATCGTACATCACAGCGTTTTGAGATGAGATGGTGACTACTCCTGAATGGAGGTCTCACTGTATCTCAATTTTCATGCTCTTGTTGATTTGCATAAATTTTTCTATAAAATTCGGCAGATATTTTGAAAGTCATTATATTAAGTTCGATCAACATTGTACTATTTTGAATTTACCCATTTCTTCTTAAAATTATATTTTCGTAGCTTTATTTTGGATGCCAGACAACTCTGCGATGGCCAATTGCCCGACAGCAAATTGCCCGAGAAGCAAGCTAACCAAGAAGCCAACTGCCCGAGAAGCCGACGGCCCGACGGCCAAACTCCATATTTTCTTTAAATTATAAAATATGTCTGTATATGAAACAAAAACGTTAAAACCATCAAAATTAAAAATGTAATAAAATTAACAAGAATATTTTTTGTATAAACCACTAATTTGTTGAAATACTAAAAAATTTCGGGACCAATGGTCCCTTCGTCAGGATCGTTATTACTTAAAAATAAAAAATCGACATGTAGACATTAAAAAATTAATTATATGGGTGATGAATAACTAATTAAGTACACATTTTAAAACAAATTTAAAATATAATTGCAAAAAAGACCTGGTTATTCATAATATTTAATTTACTATAAACTTTTTCTTATTTCCAAAATTTCTAATTTATACAACTGTAAATCTATCTATATTATTTGTACGTAAAATTTGTAAATCCTTATTGATATCAAAATAATCATTGGTTTCCAAAAGATGATTAGAAAATTCGGATTTTTTTCAATGAAATTTAAAATAAATTAAATTTTAATAAATATTATTCATGAAATTAAAAATATATTAAATTTAAATAAATATTATTATTGTGTTCTGCAGGTTAAGTGTTATTTTAAGTGTGACAGCTGTTTCGGCTTGTAAGGCCATTATCAAACAGCCGACTGTTTGCAGTCAGCAGAACTTAATAATAATATTTATAAAAGTTTAATTTATTTTAAATTTCATTATTAATATTGATTAAAATTTAATTTATTTTAAACTTCATTACAAATAACCATAGATTTCTACAAATTAAACATAAAGACCATCAATAAAAATTTGGAATAGTTGTGGCAATTTAAGCATTCCAAGTGTCCATTAACTCTATCATCAAAATTTCTACTTTGTCCTAAATTTAAAAATAAAACAGAATTTAGAAAAATAAATCTTAGTGAGTTACTTAAGAATATTTAATTTCATACCAGCAAAGTGTTTGGGATATTCTGATGTATTTTATTACTATTGGAAATGCTTAGCAGACTATTAGAAATGCAACGATCAAACCTTTATCTTGTATGTAAAAAGCGCAAACTTCATTAGTATTAGTTCGCCCTTCTACTGAATTTTTTTTGAAATTAAACATTTAATTGCACGTTCAAATAATCCGCAATAATTAATTAGTTATTGATAGTTATAATTAACTACCGTGTTCCCTTGAATATATGACCTACCTCGAAAGTAAGACCTACCTCGATTTTTTAGGATGGTTTTAATATAAGACCTATTTCGAAAATAAGAACTATCTAAATCACGCACTTACGCTTACTGAGGATAAACATGGTTTATGTTCACAGTGAAATTATTCCTGCAAATGAAAGTCAAATTTAAAAAACCTTGCATATAAGCACACTGGTGAAAAGCATTTTTCATGTTCACAGTGCAATTATTCATGCATTCAAAAATCACATTTAAAAATATATGTGCAAGAAAGAGCACACTGGCGAAAAACTTTTTTCATGTTCACAATGCAATTATTTTTGTTATCAAAAGTCAAGCTTAAAAAATCACGCGCTTACGCATACTGAGGATAAACCTTATTTATGTTCACAGTGCAATTATTCTTGCAAACGACAGTCAGATTTAAAAAAACATGCTCATAAGCACATCGGGGAAAAGCCTTTTTCATGTTCACAGTGCAATTATTCATGCAGACTTAAATCAAATTTCATAATTCATATCCTAAAACCTTTTTCGTGTTCACAGTGCAATTATTCTTGTAAAAAAAAGTCAGATTTAAAAAAACATGCACATAAGCACACTGGGGAAAAGCCTTTTTCATGTTCACAATGCAATTATTCTTGTAATTAAAAGTCAAGCTTTAAAAGTCATGCGCTTACGCATACTGAGGATAAACCTTATTTATGTTCACAATGCGAGCTTTTCTTTTACACAGATTTTGCTGGAACGTACCCACCGTATTAAACGAGAGTTTGAACTTTTGGTTATCCTTACCAAAATAAAACCTACATCGAAAATAAGACCTAGTTCATTTTTTGGCTATGAAATTAATATAAGACCCGGTCTTATATTCGAGGAAACACGCTAGGTAGTGGTCCAATGTTCTAGTATTCCTTTTGTGTGTGTTTACCACTAATTAATTATTTGGTTTGGTGTCACATACTATTGTGGATTAAGGTTAGTGGTTTGAAATAAGATTAAATATTAATCGTTAAAAGTAGTCAACATATAACTCGACCATGAAAAGTTAAACGACTATAATATAGGTAGGTAACTAGCTAATAACTATAGCTAGATAATATTTTATCAATTTGAGTATTAACCTTAACATATAGATATATGTCGTAGCCGACTCTTTAATAGAACTTATCGAGTTCTACAACTTCTCAACATAAAGTATTTAAATATCTCTTACTCGCGCAAGAGTTGCATCTCATTGCGTCTCAAAAAACGCATCGCTCGGCCATTTTTCGCCGATTTTAGCTGTAAAATAGGTCACAACGAAAAGCCCTTTTATTTGAACGGGATAATTTACAGGGTGTCCCGTATCTCGACGTCAAGCCGAAATCGAGTGATGATAGGCCAAGTCATAATAGTTATCAGAAAAATATTTAAAAAATTAAAAAATTAAAAAAAACAGTTAAAACTGGGCAAAGTAATAATTTTGAATACTTGGTTTGGCATTTTCTTCGAAGCTGGGGCAGTTGGCTTTGAATTTTGGACAAAAATTTACAGAAGCATTATTCAGGATTACATAATCATAAAAAAACAAAGAAAAATAAGGTTTTGTAGCAACAGGAGTGAAAAGACTGTCACAGATTTTTTT
This sequence comes from Agrypnia vestita, assembly GCA_016648135.1. Classification (NCBI taxonomy): domain Eukaryota; kingdom Metazoa; phylum Arthropoda; class Insecta; order Trichoptera; family Phryganeidae; genus Agrypnia; species Agrypnia vestita. The sequence goes on from JADDOH010024465.1 coordinate 103,939, forward strand.
TAAATGCTTATAATTTTTAAAACACATGACTTTTTAAAATATTTTTCTGATAATTATTATCAGAAAAATCACCTATTACCCGATTTTGGCTTAACGTGGAGATACGGAACATCCTGTATATCTGGGGTATAAAAGCAAAAGCAGCAATATAAAAAGATAATGCTGTCATCGAGGATAACTAATTTATAATGTACTGATTTCGACATTTTATAGAAAATGTAGCCTTTAAATTTACCTGATTTTGTAAAATCTACAATCCAGTACATTTTCAAAAATGCTGCTGCAATAGTTAATATGAGAAAAAATAATACCTATAAGTAGCTGCCAACTATTTTACATGAGCAGTAATGATTAATATTTAAATTAATTTAGATAAATTAAAGAAGTTTCATAGAGACGAAGTTATTTATATGGGAAATATGTATGGCAGTCTTTATGGGTGGCCACAGGGCGTATGACCCGTGTCGGTTGACTTAAGTAACCACTTTAAACAATGCTACGTTCACCAATTCCACCGTAAGAACATCCAGATATTATCAAATTTTTTAATATATACATATATTTGTTCATTATCTGTCTGTAGCGATACTGTACCTATAATGTATACTATGTTATAGGAATTACTTATTTTCAACTATATATGACTATAAGCATAGTATACATAGAAGAACATATTTACATCTTTTAAAAATTTGATAATGTTTGGATTGGTGAACGTTGCAGTGTGTAATGCTAATACATGTCATAAGCCATGTAAATCCTTTAAAGACTTCCATACATATTTCCCATATTAATTAATAGCTTCGTCTCTGCGAGACTTTTATAATTTATCTTAATTTGTAAATTAGTAAATGAAATCAAACGCTAATGTTTTATAATTAATAAAAATAAACTTAGTTTTCATCACTTTTGCATTGAAAAAATTTCAACATGTTTCAGAGCCCATGGCCCCTTCGTCAGGATACAATTGTATACTAATAATACTGATGTAATACTAATGTTTTATTTTTAAAAATAACTATAATTAAATATAAATAAATATTTCTCTGTGGACAAAATCCAGTAATTGTTTTCTTAGAACATATATATATATATATATATATATAATATAATATTTTTAATTCTTTCCAAACGTGATATTTAACAATATTTCTAGTTCAATATATATGTTGTATTTTGTATGATATTGGTCTCCACCAGGCATGACATTCCCAGTCCGCTCCTGAATTTAGATTTGTATAAACCCCGAGCGAACTTTGCTCGTGATCCGTTAGAAACAATGATTTATATTCACTATTGTGTTTATCTCTGAAATAATGTTTGCTTGGAAATAAATCACTTATTTATAAAGGGATCGTTTGATGTATTCTACTGAAAATATTTCGATGAACGATTCCTATACAATCACTGTATATGTTGAGACGTTATAAATATTTAATGCGAAACTATTTTCCTTTCAATATTGTTGAAATCAAAATCGCATTGTTTACTCGATATTTTAACATCAAATTTTATCCAATAAAATAAGAGGTAGAAATCTAGTATACGTAACTAGCTTTTGTTGTTGTGTAGGGTGAGCTACTTGCCTTATAACCTAATAATCAATAGGGTGAGGGTTCAATCTTCGTCTTACGAGACCAATTAAATTTTCTAATAGCTTGGACGTGATGATGGGGTTGTCAATTTTCAGGTATAATTTGGACAAGACATGTAAAATTTACTTTTTTTAAATTTACATTTTTTAAATTGCATTTTTTATTAAATGCTATTGTTTGGATATTAACATAACTAGCAGCATTAGAATAACAACTATTTAAGTTCATTTTGACAGTTTTTGGTCTTTTTTAGTATCTACCCTCTTTCGCTTTTTTTTCGTATCTAAACTTAAAATTTTCATCAAATTTATTATTCATCAAGAACAACATACAATTCCAAAGAAGAATGTAGGATAAGAATATAATGAATACCAATATAAAGCAGTGACAATATAAACAAAAAAGTACAATTATAAAAAGTTTAAAGAATGCATGTAAATGACAGTGTTAAAAATCAGTAGCGAATTTTTATTGACATAAGTAATAATTATTGTACATAACATGAATACTTCAAATAAATGTTTAAAAATTGTTACGTAGTGAATGCCCAAGAAATCAAAAATAAAAAAATATAAAGTGGAAAGCAAATACATAGCAATAGCAAAGGCTTAAAAAGCATAATATAATAAAAAAATCACAAAACACATTTATTTTTAAAATGTTAAAATCAGAGAACTGTACAATTTCATCAACTTAATCAAGTAACAAGTTACAATCATAATGTTGAATACTGAATATTATTTTTAACAATATGTATACAACTATTCGATACACATAAAATATCAAAATTGAAATGGATTACAACCCAAATCACCTTAATTATCTAACCCTATCAGCAACTGACCTACACTCCACTTATTTAAGAATTAAATTAAAAGAATAACAACTTAATCACTTCTGAAAAATTACTAAAATCCAACATTTTCAGCATATTTGTCTCGTTTAAGCGAGTAAAAGGAAACCGATTTTTTTGTATTTTATTATAGCTATAAAAGTAATACAATATTTGAGAAGTTTTACGTTAAAAAATTAAATATTTTTTTGCCATACATAGTAATACATCCTCATACAATCATATACTCACGTACATGACATAATAATTAAATAATAAGCCCGCACCGGTGGAATGGAATTATTCGAAGTAAAAGAGACCAACAAACCTTTTAGACTAAGAGTCAGCGACCGCCAGACTTACGTTATAGTATCAAACCTGAAATATTTTCTCTACATGTACACTATAGTAGGTAAGAAGGTTTGTATATTATTACATTTGACTTCAGGGGACATTGGCAGATAACAGGTAATACAGGTCCTAAAAATGAGTAAGTAAAAATAACAATCCTGATTTTTTAATAGATATAAAAAAAAATTATATCGGGACAGAACTATACACTCATATTAATTATTTTCGGACGATTATTGCGGGTTATTCTTCCACAAGACGCTTTGAAGCTCTATAAATAATCATGTTATTTACATTATAGTAACACATCTGAATTTTACATATTTTATTCGGGTCAATATTTAACAATATTACCCTATACCATATTATTATATTTAATTGAGTAAGTAATGCTTTACAATATAGTGAAGTATTACTTACTCAATTAAGATAACACTATTTCACACCCTTTTAGTCCAAATGAAAACTTGTATGTAAAAGTGCGTACTTCCCCAAACTTATCGCGATACTTATCGCGATTGGTTCATACTCGATTATTTATGCATGGGACCGATTCCGATGGTGAAAAATAAAAACTCAATTGCCACCGGAAATCGATAATTAACAAAAATACAACACCAAATGAATTTAAATACACAAATGTGATGTATAAAAACTATTTCAAAATTGTGAAGTATAACAGCAATATAAAAAAAATTAATTCAGTCATCGAGAATAACTAATTTAAAAATTACTGAATTCGATATTTTATAGGAAACATAGCCTATACATTTATAGAAAACATAATTTTGGAAGAGATAGATAGATCTAGAATTTTGTGCATTTTAAATTAGTGATCCTCGCTGATTGTATTCAAGTCTTTTTTTAAATTTTTTACAAAACAACTTTTAAATGTTAAGTTAATTTTCATTTTATACCTATATTGGAATACGTATAAAATGAAAATTATATTGAATTGACAGTGATGAGGTGTTGAATTTTGTGTGTGGCCGATACTCATTAAATTAATATGCTTGGTATTTATTATATATATTATTATATTTTTGTGCGGGAAAAATTGCATTTATTTTAAATCTTATTTCAAGACGCCAAATTCATCGTTCAGTGTCATTATTATAATTAAACTAAAATATATATATATATATATAATGTTTATATTAAGATTTTCGCAGGTAAAAGATGAAGGATTATTTTCTAGGATAACCCGCGTATTGTAGTCTTGAGAAAGACTGTTAAATTGTACCCAACGTTTCGGACAGATAGCACTGGCCATTTTCAAATGGATTTTTGCGCCTTGTATTTCGACTTCTGTTTTGAATTGATTGCAAGCACACCCGTTCACTCCAGAAGTCGAGATCCAAGTGAAGCCTAATGCCTCGGATCATGTGTTTCCTCTAAAGGCCAAAAAATCCTCGGCACAACGCAATTAGCTGCCCTACTCGAATAAGTTGACAGAATTTCTGTATTGAGGTTAGTCATTAATTACACCAGATGTTGAGAGGGACTGCTCTTTTTGATACTATATTAGTGATAAATATAACTCAACGTATGTGTATTAAAAATTTCAATTTATTGTTTAATCAAAATAATCAAATAGATATATATTAAAGAATACACATTGTTATCGTGAAGTTGCAATTTCAAAAAAAAGTTCTGTGTTTTATGAGTAAATTTATGAATAAATTAGAAAAAGATATACAGAAAAATCAAATCATCGAAAAAATATTTTAATTGGATAATGCACCACTCCCGGATAGGGTGTGGTTACGGTGTTCGGAACCCGGTGGCAGCTAAAATATTTTTTTGTTGATTTGATTTTTCTGTATGCCTTTTTCAAATTGATTCATAAATCAAATAAATGTTATAAATAAGTCATTCATCTCACTAGGATGAACCTGTGCCAAGAAGAGCAGCCGCACAGTAAAATAAGGACAAAAAACTATATAAAATTAATTAATTTTTTAGATATTGTAGTTATGAATAGATATGAAATGAAACAATAGTAAATATTATTGAATACAATATCAACAAGGAATGTAAAAAATAATATATGTAAAAAAATTATGTGTATGTTCGCATATATGACATAATGAAAAAGCACATAAATAAATTAAAAACTATGTCTGTAGTTGGGTATTTATGCAAATGCAGTTGACAGTAATGTCTTAACGGAATAATTTTGTGCTTAATCTATATATTGCACAGCCTTTTTGAATGTATTGACTGTACGCCTCTGCGAGCTAGGACGGGTTTGTTAGCAACACCCGGTTGTTAGTACCTATTAACAGTGTTAGTTACCCCCACCCGTGATGTTGGAAGGTCAAATTTTCTTCGGGCAATGTGAAAAATCAGTCTGTAAACGTCCTAATAGGGTTTCGCTTTCCTGAAGGGCCGACGATAAATAAAAGAGGAAAATATGAAACCTGCAAAGTCGGAAACTGCGCTACGTTTCTAGAATATTGCGAGGGATAAATCACCCCTTAGTGCCTTTCTCGTGTTATTCTGTCGTAAATCAAATAAAATAAAAAATTTAAACACGTAAAAAATCCTTTAAGTAGGTTCTTAAAGGGAACTTAAAATGGAAACGGAAAAGAGGAACGAAATAAAACTCTTTTTTGTCCGAAAAGGAAAACAAAAAGTAAACATTTTTTTGGTCTCGAAAAGCAAACGAAATAAATGTGGTTTTCGCGGTAGCCGTTATTTTTTTAATATCAACCGACAAAAGGGACTCTTCTTGTACAGATGGGTTGGTGTTCCCGCGGGCTGAGTATTCCAAGGGAGGTTGGAACATGGGGTTATTTAATGTTTATTTTTGTATCCCATTAGTAAAATTCTAAAGTATGGACACATATCAAAGAAATGCTATGGCGTTATGAAGCATTTGAGATGAGGATAGCTAGAGTTACCTACGTATGAAGATGTTATAGTCATTAAATATTTAAAACAATAAAAATCGGAAATGGTAATATGACAAAGTATTTTAGATAAATTAATAGAGTTACGAAAAATGTTAAAGATTTGTATAACGGTTAGAATGAATAAAAAACGTATTTATAAACAATATTCGGAAATTTCACATTATAACGTATGAGATTGTGTATCTGAAAACGCTAGGAAAAATTTTTGAAAATTGGGACCCTGGAAGAAAAAAATCATGGTTGAAGAACTTGAAAGAAAGGAAATCTACTGGCGGGACGCAATAATCAAATTGATACATATTAATTTTTTCTCAAAAATATGTAGTGAGACAAAGTTAATTTCTACAAATTATAAATATATAAATCGTTAGAATTTCGAAAAATTCAAAATTATATAGTAATTATTACATTTTTTTAAATGAAAATTTGTGAGATCATTTTTTCCAATCGAGCAAAGTTTCAGCTCGATTGGATCACGGAAAAAGTTACAATCGGATACAAATCTCAAACGGTCATTGTAGAACCGGTTGAAATAGCGGCTTTGACCAAGTGGTTCTATGGTCCGATGGCCAATTCAACTTCAATAGTCGCTTTGTTAGCCATCCCCATCACGTGACCCACACAATTCTATTTTGGCCGAGCTACCCTCTCTGCCTTTGAATTCACACAGCACAATTATAATATCAGAGCGTTACAAAAGGTCTCCCTGAATGTTGGTGGTAATTATTCTTAACGCGTAACGAAATGAAATGAAAATTTATCGGGCTCCGTGCCTATTAAGGGATGAAGGTTGAACAGTTGAACAGGTACTTTATCTTGGCTACGCGCATAACGCATTATATTCGGTGCTCCTGTGACAAAATCGTAATACCTTCCTGTAATCTCTATCATTTGTAGGATTTATTGAAATTAATCGCGCGCTTTATGAGAAGATTTATTATATTTATTTATCGAAGCAATTTTACAGAATAAAGTTTTAATAATAATAATAATAATAATAATAATAATAATAATAATAATAATAATAATAATACGTCTTTATTTCAGCTTGTTGAGAATAGATTCTTACTCGCCATATAGATATATATATATATATATATATATAGTATATATATATAAATATATATATATATACATATTTATCTATCTATATATATATATATATAATATATATATATTATATATCCGGGATCTTATATATATATCCCTGTAAGGGATAGACAAAACCAACAACAGACATACAAGTAGAATAAGAAATAAAAACATGTCGAAATAAAAAATAGAAAGTAGAAAATAATAATAAAAATAGATAAATACATAAAAAATTAAAATAATGGACTATTGTATATTATACTACTAGACTAGCGTATTGTACTCGACGTTTCCCAGTTTCAGATATTGTTATAATTTTAGTTTAATTATAATAATAACACTGAAAGATGAATTTGGCGTCTTGAAATAAGATTTAAAATAAATGCAATTTTTTACGTACAAAAATATAATAATATATATAATAAATACCAAGCATATTTAATGAGTATCGGCCACACATAAAATTCAACACCACATCACTACCTATTTCAATATAATTTTCATTTTATACATATTCCAATATAGATATAAAATGCAAATTAACTTAACATTTAAAAGTAGTTTTGGACAAATATAATTAATAATAATAAATAAAAAAGTATAAATATAATTAATAGTTTAAGAAAAATTGTACCTATTTGAATTATGTTGCATTGTTTCTCCGCTGAGCATGAGAATTACTCCTTCAACGAAGAAATACATCTTGTCACTTAAATCATTTTTCTGATAGCCTTAAGATGTAGTGTAATTAATCCGTCAAAAAGGATGTCCGTTTACAAGTCATTTCCTAAGGAAGTATTTAAAAAGAAGTTACGGACGTTACAGGGCGTTACGGACAGAGAGACAAAGAAATTATTATTATTGGGATAATAACATAAGAATTTTGTCGCGTAGGATTTTTGTAGTGAACGTTTTGTGTTTGGACCAAATTTCCATTGATATTTTGTCGTTGGACCAAATTTCTGTGGATCTTTTGTCGTTGGACAAAATTTCCGTGGACCTTCTGCCGTTCTAAAAAAAAATCGAAGATTTTTTTTTAAAAGTCACAGACGTTACAGTAAGTTACGGACAGATAGATATACAACGAAATTATTCTTATTGGGATTTGCATAAAAAAAACAGATTTTAGGTTGTATACAACATAGACAAACATTGATTTTTAAATATGCACATATAAAACAGATAAATTTTGTGTAAAGTGCAAATTATCTAAAGTGAATATATTGGTTTATGCTATATATATATACTGTGTTATAACATTTTAATGATTGAAACTGTTAAGATTGCTTAATTTAATAAGTAAATAAATAAAAAACAATAAAAATAATTACAAAATTTTACAAATACGTATAAAGGTGATCTACAGTTTCAAGTATACATTAACAGAAAAGGAATATACAAAAAAATTAATTATTGAAAGGAAAAAATGTTAAAATATACATTCTACAGATTATTGCGATGAATTCTTAAAGAACCTACAGAGATAATCAATTTGCATATTATGAATTTAGGTTTATATTGCAGGCTGTGATATTTAAAGTAAAGAGTTTCCTCAGTGAACGAATCGCCTCATATGGCATACAACGGATTTCATGAGCATTACAAATATCATCACATCTCGAATAAATTTTTCTAAATAATTTACTCATTTTTTTTCAAAAAGGCAGATGTCCAAAAACTTAAAAAAATCTTAACTTTTATGAAACTTAAAGAAAAATGTAAAAAAACACTCATACCAACAAAATTTACATGATAATTGCAGTAGGTACTGAAAGGAATTTTTTGCCTTAATTATTTTTTTTTCATATGTTGTACTTATATCGCGTTTACACATTAATAAAAGTGGTTAGGAATAATTAATCATAAGAACATATGAAAATTTTGTACCCTCGAAGCAAAGGTTAATAGATACCTATATGATTTTTTTAATAAGTTCAAAAAAATTTTTCCCAAAAAATCTTTCTAGTTTAGATTACATTTGAACAACCAACGAAATTTAATTAAAATGATTTCCTAACTTCCAACTGTAGATGATTTATAATATTTTTCCATTTCCTTTCGCTTACTATGGATTTATGCCATCGCCTATTTCGTTGGGTCACCATTACCTACCTGTTTGGGGGTCGAATTTAAATTGCTTGATTAAGCCTCCCTTGCTTTAAGCCATTTCGTTATCTATTTAATATTTTGTTTCATACGTAATCCGGTTCATTTGAATAAATACATGAATGAATTTATTTTCATGAATGAACATATGTTGATGAATTATTTTTTAATCACTTTATTTCACTATGTATCAATAGATTTCGAAATTATTAATTCAAAATGAATTTCTAGTATAGTCCCATTTATTCTGGCCAAAGTGATAAGCATTTTTCTTGTCGTTCCTTATGTTTACAGTCGTGGTGGTTATGATTTTGTCTCCCTTGTTGTATTGTTTAAGCAAGCACGAGAGTTTAGGTATAAAAAATACGCGGAATTTTCATTTTCTCAAAAAATGTAACCATCAATATTAATTTTATCTCCTTCAATGTAAATTCTGTCAGATATAACATACTTGTGCCTGCGCTTATTCACATAACTTGTGTAGTGCAATTTTCAGTGTGATGTTCAGCTTCTTCAGCAATTATGTTTTTGTTGGCAAAACGTCGACCTTTTACGATTTTTTTCATTTTCGGGAACATGACGAAGTCGAAGGGGGACATGTCCATTATAAAGGTAATGTTTTTAATAAGTGAAAACTCTACGAACACACGAAAACATGTGTAATATTTTCGACACCAATCAATAACAAATAATGGCTTGCTTTATACAATACATATTTCAATATGTGATAATAGGTTGGGGTGGAATATACAAAATTAATCTTCAGGCTCTTAAATTATCACAAAAATTTAATATAAAATTAATATTTAAATTTATCTTTAACCTATCACACAGATTTATTATTTAAAGAATTCAATGTCTCTAATTGTCCTTACTGAGCAGCTTGTTGGTGTAGTGGTCATGACGCTCGCCTAAAGATCCGGCGGTCGGTGGTTTGAGCCCCATTCCAGGCACGAGCAAATTAGTCATATTTTTATTGCAGAAGCGCTTAAGTAATTTAGAAAATAGTAAGAATATTGATGCGACACGCATATATGTAAAAAAAAAACATACATCGAATATAAGTTATTGTAATGGTTATCCAACGTTTTGCAAAAAAAAAGAAATATTAAAAAAAAAATGCAAACTTTTATGTCGAAGACTCCCTGGAGAGCCGGGTGGTCTGAAAAGACCTTGACTGTCAGGACGACAGTCAAGGAGGTTGAGGAGGAGGGAGCTGACGTTCGAAGTTCACCAACGGCGGCGTCAGGTTGAACGTGTAGCCTGACGCGGCCGCTGTTACGGACAGGAGAGGAAAAGGGCGGAGCTGAAGACCGTTGGAGATGGTCAGCTGGTTATCAGGGTAATAACCAGCCCCGCCGCCAGCGCAGGAGAAGACCAGCGTGAGGGGAGGCCTCGCACCTTGCGTCGCTGGAGCAGACGCGTGAAGGCGCGGCGCCAATATGCGGACCGCGCCGCGTCGCCGGACCAAGACGTCGGCGTCGCCAGGTTCACGACGGAGAGAGGTAGATTAAGTTTAGACAATAAGGCTAGATTCTTAGGTAGCTATCATAATTTTTTGAACCGGAGATAATAAACAGTTTTTCTAGAAATTCATGCGTGTTTCCATCATTCATCTGTTTCTTCCCACATGACCATAATTTATTTATTTATTTATCTTAATAATTTAGTTCCACACATAATGTTGTGTGGGCTAATACATGATTTCACTTGGACATGTTGCGTTCCATCTAATCATTAAAAAAAAAAAAAATATAATTTTTGCACTTCAGTTTAAATTTCCTTATATTCTCCATGTTTTGAATTTCCTTTGGCAGACTATCGAAGATTTTTATACCTTTATACATCATACAATTTTGTGAGGTGTTTTTCTTTTTCTTTGGTAGTCTTATGTTGTCGCTTCCTCTTGTATTGTAGGAATGAAAATCCTTATTCACCTTCATCCTGTCATCAAAGTATTTGGGTACTAATCCATGTTTAATTTTAAATATTTGAACTATTACATTATATATTATTCTTTGATTTACAGTTTTCAGTCCTAGGGCATTCAACATTTTTGTTATTTTAGTTCTCCTATTACACTTCAGTATTATGCGCATCGCTCTGTTTTGTACTATTTGTAGTTTCTTTAGCATTCGCTTCGTTGCTTATAAATAATATATACTGGAACAATAATCTATGTGCGGGAGAATCATAATATTGTATATTAATAAACTTGTATTTTTATTTATATGTCTTCTTATTCTTCCAAGTAAGGACACTTTTTTTGCGATTTTCTTCACCACAAATTCAGTATTTTTTTTAAATGTTAGTTTTTAATCTATAATTACACTTAGGTATTTTATACTGTCTACGATTTCTAATATCTCATTTTCTAGTTTCACATTATATTTAGTTGTTCTTTTTTGCTTCTAATTTTCATACATTTTGTTTTTGAAACATTTAATTTAAGTTTGTTGAATTGGAACCATTTTGATACTTCCTCCAGTTCTTTAATTATGATTTATATACAATGATAATTTATATACAGTGAAACTATTTGGAATAATTTATATACAGTGGAACAAATTCAAAAAACGTTTATTCGCTTTTTCAATTCATTTTTTCATTTCAATTCGCTTCAAATTTGATTGCATTTCTGACGATTATGTCAGTTTATGCAAAAAAGATCACATCGTACCATTAAACAAACGTCGGGAAATAGGTGATTTGATGTACCTACTAAAAATTGTATCGGGTAACGTTGACTGTCCTGAACTATAAAATAGATTAAAATTCCATGTTTCCTGTAGGTCTCGTAGATACAACCTAGTCTTTCACTTCGATTTTATTTCATCCAACTATCGTCGTAATTCATATTTCTTGAGGGTATGCGATGCATTCAATAAATTGATAAGATTATTGGATATTGATTTGTTCAAGTGCAGCCACACAAGATTAAGAAACATTTTGAGTGCAGAATTTTGTTCTACTTACTAATTAAGTCTCTTTTTCTTTTGTTTAAATTTTTTTATTCTTTCTTGTTGTATTATTCTTAACACGCCTAAGTTTTTTATGTATAATAATCAAGTCTCTTTTTCTTTTGTTTAAATTTTTTATTATTTCTTGTTGTATTATTCATAACATGCCTAAGTTTATTTCATAACATATTTCTAAAAGTGGAGACCTGTAATTGATCATCTATATTATATTAATCTTTTCTATGCTTCTTTATTGTGCTATTGGTCTTTCGTGAAAATAAAATAAATACTTCGGAAGTTGAACCGCGAAGCGGTTGACTACCGTTGATAGGGAGGTCCTCGATCCCCCCTATTCTTATCATGTGGCTCAACTATTGATATTAGGTCATGGTTACTTGAACATTCACAATCAAGGCAGGAATCCACCTGTAAAATATTGTGGACTAGCTCTGTTACACCCTGAAAATTTCATTAAACATTACACCGAAATTTGTTCATATTTTCATTTTATTTTTCAAACTACTCTCTGTACTCTCCAATAAAAGTTTGGACAAAAATTTCTGGGTTTTTGAATAATTATGAATTACTCTGTATACTAAGTACCAACGATGTGTGTGCCCTATGGTATATGTCGAGAATGTATCGATAAGCAAATTTATCATACCGCATCACACATGAGCACGTCTATCGGAAATTTTACAAGCGTAAACAGTATAATGCTTTTGCTTTGACGATAAATCATTTTTGCACGGTTCAAAGAATTTTGTACGGCGAATATTTAGATTTTGTTCAGTCAAACGCAATGGTTTTCACAGGAATTATTATTATTAAACATGCAAACAAAATTGCGAATATGTTTTTAATACGGAGTTCTTTCATTGAAACGAATTATTCAGCTTTAAAAATATTTTATTTGGAAATACCCGCGGTACTTCGTTTAACGAAATTCTTCTACAACGAATTTAGCTATCACAACTGGAGTAGAATACATTTAAGGCTTATTTACGGTAATTACATTTATCCTCGAGGAATAAGTCTCAGTGAGACTTATTGAGGAAATATTTAAATATGGCGATAATAATACTTTAGGATAAAATTAGCCGATTTAATTTAACTGTAATCTTTCAAAATAATTTACTTCCTTAAGAGGCTCTTATACTTTCAATATTGGCATTAGTTTAATCACTTCCCGCTAAAAATGGCGCTAGTTTCGCTCAAACATGTATTATTTAAGCACAAAAAACGATAGCGAGAAATATACAATACTATAAAACGAAATAGAAATGTGCAAACTTTAACGCCTGACCTTTTAACTGCGTAGTGCTACATACGTAACCCTTTCTACATGAACGTAAGTTTTGCAAGTTTGGCGAAATTTTTCTGTACAATAATTATTCGATCCTTATATTAGAGATGTGACAAAGCCGACCATGCAATGGATATTGTTTCTTTCTGAAATTTCACTCAAAATTTGCTTTTTTATGCTATTTTTCTGATTTTTAAGAAAAACATTTTTTTAAGATCTCCATTACATGTAACATTATGTTATTATTTTTTCTTTAGCGTTGAAAAATTGTATGACGTGTGTGAATTTTCACTATATTTTTTATTGTTTTATAACATTTTGTCTAATATCAATGTTAAATAATTCAAATAAAAACCATTTAAAAAAATTATGCGTGTACTTATGTATGTGCGTTAGAAGTTATACTTAAAAAGTAGAATAAAGACAAAATAATAATAATAATATTTTCGTTGTCTGTCCGTTACTTAATGGAAAGACGACTTTAGATATTTAGAATGTGACAAGCAATCAGCGCTCAACTCATGTTGCGCGGTCACGCAAAAGTTGTTATTAATTACTATACAGTCGTACACCCATGAAAATATGGTTAAGTATAAAGAGAATATAGAAATAAAAATATTCTGAATTATCTTTTCAAAACGTAAGACTTTCATGAAAGTAACTTATATCGAATATCTAAAATTAATTCGCAATAATAAAAGTCAAATAAAATGATAATCATCCGTATTCTGAACTAAGCAACATTGCTATTTCTGTATCTTGACAGTTATTGTATTACATTGTGATGCCGTTTTTTTGACGTTTTATGTTTGACAGGTTTGAAATTAATGAATTCAATCAATTAGAAAGATCATTATTCGTAATTGTGAATACATTAACATTTGTTTACGTTTTAGGGCTTTCTGATTGATTCATTAATTATTTCAAACATGCCAAACTTAAAACATCGAAATTAGTGTCAATATATTGTTATACATACCTGTCAAGATTGGGATAAAGATCTGACATCCCAATATTTTCAGAATAGCACAGATTAACTTTATAAAGTATTATATATTTATCAAATTTCTGAAGGGTGATAGTGCAAAATGATTAAACTTTTTTTTGCTTGTATTGAAGCGAATTTATTTTTAATATTCTACATAAGTTACTTAAATAACAATCAAAAACGGAACATATAAACGTAAAACCTTATGATTAATAAACATAATAACAAAAGATATAAATCATAAAATCTGATTATGAAAACTGGAGAAAAACGATTATTTGAAAAGATCAACAACTGACCATAATAAACGATTATAAAAAACATTCATGCATGTATGCGGTAGAAGTAATATTTAAAAACTAAAATAAAGACAAATTATATATTAATGATGCTCAAAGTATTGAGTTGTATAAATCTACACTGATCATTGTCTATTACTGTATTGAATTATATGAAAAGAATGAAAACTCATACTTACAGAAATGTAACCTCAAATATCTAAATATAATAATTTGGTTGTCTATCCGTAACTGGCTGGAATGACAACTTTATATAATTAGAGTGTGACACGCAATCAGTGCATGGCTCACGATTATTTAAAAAGTATAATAAAAAACGAATAACGGAACATATAAACGAAAACAAAACGATTCATTAAAACAGGGTATTTAAATAATACAACATATAAAGATGTTATAAATGGAAAAAAGAAGGATTCATAAGATCCGATTATATGAACTGGGGTAAAACGATTCATAAAAAATATCGACAATTGACCACAATAAATAAAAATATATAACGACGGACGACAAAAATGGAGCATATAAACGGTTCCTATTAAGGAACGGGCTATTAAGCCGGAGGATAAATTAATAATCGGGTTTTGCAAAATGATTAAATAAGTTTATATGTTCAATTTAGTCGCCCGACCAGAGTTGCCAACAGCGCTTGGCCTAATATCGCCGTTTCCTATACATAAAGTAGCCTAAAGTAGCCCAAACGCCAAAATATCAATATGAATAAAATAAAATGTAATTTTTATCAATTTATTTATAACATATTTATAATGTATTGATAAATAGGCCTAAGCCTAATATAAAAAAACCGTAATGTTCGTTAAAAGAAAGTAAAGTAAGTAGATAGGTACCATTTTAAAAACACCGGAGACGTACATTTTGCTACCAGCGTGAAAACTTACCATGTGATTGCTTGGTTGAAAGTTGTTGCAGCACACCTCTTACATTCATATAGGTACGAATTCTAAGAAGAGCGATCAGCATGGGTAGTTGCAGGCGATTCCTTAATTTTGTTTTAATTGTCCCCATTACGCTTAAAATTCTTTCAATGACAGCATTACACAAAGGTAATTGTATTTTTTTTCTTAATTATTTGCGATTCGGCTGATTTAAATAACTTGTCTCTGAAGTAGCCTAGTAGGCGACCAGTCGCCTTTTAGATTTTTCGTCGCCGATTCTCGTTCTGAGTAGCCTAAATGGCGAAAAATCGCCTACGTTGGCAACTCTGCGCCCGACAGCAAATACGAAAATCGTGTACTAGGACCTCTTAATTGAAAATATTTTTCAAAACAAACAAACTCAAAACAATATTATATCGTTTTACTGAAAAATTTTCAAACAAAACATCAAAACAAACAAACTCAAAACAATATTATATCGTTTTACTGAAAATTTTTCAGTTAAAATAAAAACACAAAAAAATGCCGGTTCAAAAGATTTCACATCACTAGTTCGTGAAAAAATGACAATTACCGTTGAGTAAAGAAATAGACGGAGTATCTTATTTCATTAAAAATATTGTTTGCAGGTAAAAGAAAGGACAAAAATTCAGTGTATATACAGAACAAAGTCTATATATCATATTGTTTCAAGAAAACAGATAAGAATAATGGAAAAAAACACCAGAATCAGCCCGCAAAAACAAACAAAATTTGACAGTTGTAAAAAATAAAAATGGCGACATTCAAATTCAAGTATTTTTAATACATTTAACAGTTATTTTCTGCATTTACCGTTGTCCCCGCGATATGGGATTTCTAAAATGCATTCATTATACGGATATATTCCCTTTATTAACACTCAGGCAAAGTTTACGCAGCATTTTAAGATATATTCGTATAAACTAGCGGGAGCGTAACCTGACGACTGGCGTAGTTGGTGTCCAACCAACGACTGATTTGAAAGAAAAATGATCTTTTAACAGACTATACGATTTAATTAATTCAAATTTCTGTGTATGAGGTAGAAAATTTTGAATATTTTTATATTAATGACAGTAAAATTTTCTTAGTACGCATGTAAAATTTAATTAAAATAATCAATGTTTTAATGGTTTTTTGGATGCTGCAATATAGGAGACGGAAAGTGAATTTTTATCTTTTTGTAAACGTTGTATTTAACAACCTATCCAAAAATAATTATATATTTTCCCCCAAACTTTCTGTTTGAACTTCTTTTATTCAATTTATTAAAAAAATATACGGTCTTTATGTGGAAATATTTCGAGAAAAAGTGTACCAAAGATAACTCTATTGCTAGAAAGATTAAATAGGGCTTCGGGATTATATTTTTTTTGTGATAATAACAAAGTATTTTTTAAACTTTTTTTAAACAAATGATTTAATAGTAAATGGACCTTTCATAATAAAATTGATTGAATGCATGGTTAGCTGCAATTTAGGCAATAAGATTCGAAAACTTTACACTAAATTGACTCTCCAGACAGCAAAAACGTGAATCATGTACTATGGCGCC